>JBBBDQ010029711.1:0-17221 GCA_037127315.1 Ascarosepion bandense | reverse complement strand
CCTTGGTGCGCACTCTCATCTGTCTGGACATGGTATCAACTATCCAGCAATGCACACATGCCAAGTCTGTCCGTAAAATAATGGCTTTAGCCTTCCCCCCTCGTAATGCAAGGTTGACACCTCGCAGCACAGCATAGAGCTCAGCCAAGTTGATGTGCTTGTCTTCCTGCTCCAATTGGAGCCAGCTTGCGTCTTCTGCCATGGCGCCATTACTCTCCACAACCACACTGATTGCTAAGGAGATTGCATTTACTCACACGGTCACATTTTGCCCACTGACACACCAGTCACCTTTTACTGAATCGTCCTGAGATAGTCTGTTAAAAATGTTGTTGATCATCCGGGCTAGAAGAGGGTGCTGCACTTCATCATTCCATCCAGGAGTAACAGTGTTTGCCCTCCGCTTCCCAAATGCCGTGGCGACCGGAATATGACCAATCCACTTCCCACACAACAAGCCGACAATGTGGCGGGTAAGTTGATCAGGATTACCGGAAGTTTGCATCCACGACGCCATCGCCATTTTCCTTGCTCCTCCCAGACATGCAATCCCAACACATGTGTATCAATTTTTAGATGTTCCGGGGTCTTACTTGACGGACCAAGCTGCTCCAAATGTTCCTTGACACAGACCACAGAACACACACTTTCATTTACGAAAATGTCCTGGCTCAGTACAGTATTAACAATGGCCCACATGATCTCCACTCTTTGGAATGGTCGACATGTATCTGCTGATAGGCCCAGCATAGATCCAGCACTGCAACATCTGGTCCTTGCTGTTGCCATTCTGGTCAACGTTCTCATTGAGTTCTTTACTTTATTCTACCATCTTGTCAGATTCCAATCCATATATTCAACTCATCTCTACATGGACTTTGTGGGTAGTAAGGAGGCAAATATTGCTTAGAAAATTGTGTAGAGTCATGATTGTGCACCTCTTGAAAGGACATGTTTTATAGCTAAAAAAATGCAGAATCTCAGTTTATTTTTTGCATAATTATCAACAAGAGATGAATTCATATGTTGTTTAAATGTCACACTGCAAATTGTGCTAGAAGCATAAGATTGATAGGACAACTGAAAAATAGTCTCTTTCCCAAGTGGATTTGTCATTGGAGTTTTTTGCTTTATCGCAAGCTGACATTTACGTTATTTGCTTGCTTTATAAAAGCACTTAGACGTCAAGTAAAACAAACATTTATTTGTTTTGCAATGAAAGCAATTGACATATAATATTTTGTAATAATTGAGAATGTATAAAAGTTCATCTCTTTAAAAATTTAAGACAACAAACATTGTATAACTAGCAGAACTATTTTCACAAAATGAAGCATAGTCAAACATTATTCCTTTTTGACTGGTATTTAATTTCATCTTCATTTCTTATTTGCTGAACCATTGTGAGGTATTATTATTCATAATTTACTATAATATTCATTTCTAATTAGATTAAGAATTTTCAGCCATTATTATTCCTTTTTGACTGGTATTTAACTTCATCTTCATTTCTTGTTAGCTGAAGCATTGTCAGCCATTGTTATGAATTTTTGACTGGTATTTAATTTCATCTTTATTTTTTGTTAACTGAAGTATTGTCAGCCATTCCTTATAATTTTTGACTGGTATTTACTTTCATCTTAATTTTTTATTAGTTGAAGCTGTTATATTTCATATTTCTTTGTGCATAGTAGTGTTCATAGCATAGATCAGGATTTTCTTTTTCTTCTCCAGTTATTCTCTTTTTATACTTGTCTGTTAATTTGCATACAATACTACACCGCCCTGAATCGAAGAAGTTGTACACCCTTGTTTTTTTCTTTTACTACTTCTGATTATTTTTATATTGCATTGTACTTTCTCTTGTCTTTCTTGTTTTCTCTTTAAGATTGATCTTAGTCTGTCTTCATTTTTTTTTTATATTTATCTGTCTTTTCATTCTCACTTTTTTCCATTTCCAGCTCTGTTCCACTTTTGTAACTTTCTGCCTCTTCTTGTTCCTGACCTTCCATTTCCACATCAACCAGCTTGTTTCTGCTTCTGAATTCATCTGCATGTGTCAGTATATGTTGTCATTTTTTCTTAAAGATAGTTGTGTTGTGTCTTTTTTGTATCAGGAAATTTGCTTCTTTTGGATTTGCCTCCTTATTTTTTTATAGCATACCTTTTCTTTCATTGCAAAGAACAGAGTTATGGGGGCTTTGATTTATCTTCCTGCTATAGCCCGGCATTGCTCGGGTGTAATGAAAGCTTTAAAACTAATCCATGGTCCTGGAGGTAAAGAATATTTGAAATAATAAAGCAATTGCGACAATATACCAATCGCACTAAATAATTGCGACAATTTACCAATCGCACCAAATATATACTAGCAGTATAGCCCGGCGTTGCTCGGGGGTAATGAAAGCTTTAAAACTACTCCATGGTCCTTGAGCTCAGACTCTTTGGAGGTTGGCACCAAAGACTAAAAAGCAATAGTTGTTTTCAGTTAAAGCGAAACTGTAGACTGAAAGAAAAATGAATGGATGTAAGTTAAATTTTGATTTCCTGGTATCAATATCAAATAAGTTTTTTCGTCGTAAACTGAATTTTGAAGGTGAAATAAGTCCTCTGAGTAAATGTTATCATGGCTGAGACTAAGAACTACAATTATACCTACTTAGAGCCAAACCCGAAGCAAAAACTAAAATAAAAGGGCTGAAAAAAATACAGACATACGGGCAGATAAACAGACACACACACAAACTTATATATATATATAATCGATTTTCTGCACTATTGTAAGAACTGCAACCTTGAAACTTCTAAATATCGTTTCTTATGTCTTTGTTTATGAGTGTATCAAATTTGATTAAATTGGACCACTCCTTCTATAACCCGATTTTTTCGATTACCAATTTTTATCAAAATCTAGCTAAGAACACTCGCAAATGCTTATAGTACAACTGTGTAAAGTTTCAAGAAAATCGGTTCAGCTGTTTCGGAGTCTATAGGTAATGGACACACAGATACACACACACACATACACACACAGACAAAGTTCCATTTATAAATAAGTTTAGATTAGGTTAATGGTGAAGGGCTCAGTTTCCATCCTGCATGTGGAATGGATCTGTATCTGAGGATCATTTTTGGTAAATGTGCTTCTATGCTTTCATTAAATGGTGAGAATGCTTTCAGTCCATTTTCACCATTTGTACCATTCTTTCCACAATGCCATTAGATTATGGGTGACATGGTGGTGTCTGTATGAGATGCTGTTATGGATTCATTAATTGGGCAGCATAGACTTTTTGATGTGATGTGTATTTACGCTTAGTAATGCAGATGTTTTGAAATTTGAAAAAAAAAATGGATATTTTTAAAAAGTCAGATGCAAAGGGGAAACATGTTTAGATTCCGAATTTTTATTATGTTTACTGAAATCAAAAAAGCTAAACCACAGATTCAGATTTTGCTCCAGAAGATGGTGCATTTTGCATCAGTAGGACGGGAATGATGTCAAACTGACGGTTGGAAAATTTTCAGTAGTAATTTTAATGTTGATTTTAAAGGAGTCTGTTTTCAAGCATCGAAAAGAGTAGTTGAATTGAGAAAAGCTCAAAGCAGAAGGCTAGCCTTCTGGCTGATGAGGGTACTGACAACTCTGACCAAAGAACCACTTCTAATCCGTCGCAATGTCATTACTTTGAAAAGATGTTCTTTGTATAAAAAAGAAAAATAAAATATACTTTTTATGTTTTATTTACATTTGGGTCCAGTTTCCAACAAAGCATTTGTTGCAGATTGTAATTGTTGTACAGTGACATGAGTGTGGTGGAGAGGTTTTGGTAAAAAAAAAAATGCAAAAAAAGAGCTCTTAAAATATTCATGGGTGAACATTTTGAAAGAATAAGGGGAAAGGTATGTTAAATTATTTTTAGTTACAATTTTGGATTTTTGAGGTGAAGTATATTTGTACTGAGCGACAAGCAAGTGCACTTGGACATTTTTATTATGATTACCAAGGTCAGAAGGAGCCAACACTCCAACATGTTACACAGTGAATCAAAGGCTGCAGGTGTCAGTGGGAACAGCTTTCTAAGTGACATCAGCTGACAAAATTAAATTTCAGTTGTGTGAGTTGACTTGATCAGTCGCATATAGCAAGCGAGTTGTCAACTCCACATGTGCCACCCACCAACAAAACTCAGACTCCATCACACATGTCAAGGAAGAAAGAAGAAAAATATCATTTTTTTTTATATGTCCGTGTTGATGTTTTTTTTATCAGCAAAGCCGAGAAGATTCTCAATTTCGTGTCTGGCCTATTCTTCAACAAAGTGATATATATATACTCAGAAAGAGTACATAACAATGTATCCAATTTGCTTTAACTATGCACTTAAGTACTCAGTGCAAAATTTGGGTACCTTGTCAGTGACTATTGTCTGAGGTACTCCATTCCTTGAGAATATTGTTCTTAATATTTGCTTTATTGTGGTGACGTTTCTGTCTTTTACTCTGACAACTTCTGACCATCCTGAAACACTAATACAAAGAATAATCCCCTATTTCTGATATGTGCATGATCCATGTGGAGCCTAACCCATGGTTCTGCTTCCTTGGGCCATGAGTGAATTTTTGCTTGGTTGAAGTTTTTTTTTATTTCTTCCCATTTTGGGCATTTCTTAACATAGTCCTCCACATCTTTTGAATATCCTGGCCATGAAGCTTGTAAATTTACTCTTGTTTGTGTTGCTTTTATGCCACAATGTACGCCATCATGTAGTCTTTTTAATATTTCCATTCTCAGTATTTGTGGAGCTACTATTACATATTATGCCATTTTTTGTGGTTAGTTTGGATTTTGTTTTCTTAAAGAGTCGCTCTGACAATGAACAATTGCTTCATATATTGTTCTTATTCTCTCTACTATTCTGCTGAATATTGGGTTTTGCTTTGTTTCTATTTTAGGTTTATTTAGAGGAAGAATGTCCGCTTCTACCCAGTGTATTATTTTATCTTCAGTATTTTTCTTGTTTTTCTTCTGTTTCAATCTTGAATTGTTATCTTGATAAAGTGTCTATGTCAGAAATAGTGTTTTCCTTTTTACTGTGGTCAAAATCGAATGCCGTGATTTTTATTGCCCATCTTAAAATTCATTTGGAAATTCTTTTCTTAGGTTAAATATGAATTCTAATGGTTTGTAGACTGATTATAATAAGAATTTTTTCCTATCAAAAAGTTTTGTGCCCTTTTCATGCTCTATACTATTGCTAGCACTTCTTTTTCAATATTTGAGTAGTTAGTTTCTGCTGATGTTAACATTCTTGATATGTACATGATTTGGTGATCTTCTTGTGATAGAACAACAGCAATTGATTTTTCACTTGCCTCAGTGGTTAATGTTACTTCTTTTTGTGAATCAAAAACTTTTATTATTGGTTTGCTCTTCAGAATATTCTTTAGTCTTTCAAAAGCAATAGTTTGCTTTTGTGTCCAGTCAAATTGATTGTTTTTTTTGTTTTTGTTTTTTATTTTTATTTTTGCATAATTTTGCAGATTGGTCTATTATGTGGCTGTATCTTGGTATATATTTAATATAAAAATTTATCAGCCCCAAAACAGATTCTAATTCTTTTTTATTTGTTGGATCAGCTATTTCTGTTATTTTCTTTGTTAGTCTATCATCAGGTGATATGCCTTCTTTGTTAGTCTATCATCAGGTGATATGCCTTCTTTGTTAGTCTATCATCAGGTGATATGCCTTCTTTGTTAGTCTATCATCAGGTGATATGCCTTCTTTGTTAGTCTATCATCAGGTGATATGCCTTCTTTGTTAGTCTATCATCAGGTGATATGCCTTCTTTGTTAGTCTATCATCAGGTGATATGCCTTATTTGTTAGTCTATCATCAGGTGATATGCCTTCTTTGATAGTCTATCATCAGGTGATATGCCTTCTTTGTTAGTCTATCATCAGGTGATATGCCTTCTTTGTTAGTCTATCATCTTGCCCCTTTAGTTCTTAGACCTTCTTTAGTTCTTGCCCCTTTAGTTCTTGCCCCTTCTTTAGTTCTTGCCCCTTTAGTTCTTACCCTTTCTTTAGTTCTTGCCCCTTTAGTTCTTACCCCTTCTTTAATTCTTACCCCTTCTTTAGTTCTTGCCCCTTTAGTTCTTGCCCCTTCTTTTGTTCTTGTCCCTTCTTTAGTTCTTACCCCTTCTTTAGTTCTTTCCCCTTTAGTTCTTAACCCTTCTTTAGTTCTTGCCCCTTCTTTAGTTCTTGCCTCTTCTTTAGTTCTTGCCCCTTTAGTTCTTACCCCTTCTTTAGTTCTTGCCTCTTCTTTAGTTCTTGCCCCTTTAGTTCTTACCCCTTCTTTTGTTCTTGCCCCTTTAGTTCTTGCCCCTTTAGTTCTTACCCCTTCTTTAGTTCTTGCCTCTTCTTTAGTTCTTGCCCCTTTAGTTCTTACCCCTTCTTTATTTCTTGCCCCTTTAGTTCTTGCCCCTTCTTTAGTTCTTGCCCCTTTAGTTCTTACCCCTTCTTTAGTTCTGGCCCCTTTAGTTCTTACCCCTTATTTAGTTCTTGCCCCTTTAGTTCTTGCCCCTTTAGTTCTTACCCCTTCTTTAGTTCTTGCCTCTTCTTTAGTTCTTGCCCCTTTAGTTCTTGCCCCTTCTTTTGTTCTTGTCCCTTCTTTAGTTCTTACCCCTTCTTTAGTTCTTGCCCCTTTAGTTCTTACCCCTTCTTTAGTTCTTGCCGCTTCTTTAGTTCTTGCCCCTTTAGTTCTTGCCCCTTCTTTTGTTCTTGCCCCTTCTTTTGTTCTTACCCCTTCTTTAGTTCTTGCCCCTTTAGTTCTTACCCCTTCTTTAGTTCTTGCCCCTTTAGTTCTTACCCCTTCTTTAGTTCTTGCCTCTTCTTTAGTTCTTGCCCCTTCGTTAGTTCTTACCCCTTCTTTAGTTCTTGTCCTTCTTTGGATTTCTTACCTTCTTTAGTTCTTTTTTTTTTTCCTTTAGTTCTTAACCCTTCTTTAGTTCTTGCCCCTTCTTTAGTTCTTGCCTCTTCTTTAGTTCTTGCCCCTTTAGTTCTTACCCCTTCTTTAGTTCTTGCCTCTTCTTTAGTTCTTTTGCCCTTTAGTTCTTTTGTCTTTGTTCTTGCCCCTTTAGTTCTTGCCCCTTTAGTTCTTACCCCTTCTTTAGTTCTTGCCTCTTCTTTAGTTCTTGCCCCTTTGGTTCTTACCCCTTCTTTGCCTCTTTGCCCTTCAGTTCTCACTTTCTTTATTTTCATTTCTATTCTTGCCCCTTCTTTAGTCTTTGCCCCTTAGTTCTTACCCTTTAGTTCTGGCCCCTTAGTTCTCACTATTTGCTCCTTGCCCCTTTAGTTCTTGCCTCTCTTAGTTCTTACCTCTTTGTGTCTCTGCCTCTTCTTTGTGTCTCTGCCTTTTAGTTCTTGCCCCTTCTTGTTCTTTGTCCCTTTCTGCCCTTACTCCTTCTGCCTGCCCCTAGTTCTTGCATCTTTCTGCCTGTCGCTTGCCTGTCTTTTGCCTGCCCCTTCTTTTGTTCTTGCCCCTTCTTTTGTTCTTGATTCTCTCTCTTTTTTGCTCTGTCTCTGCCTGTCTTCTGTCTCTGCCCCTTTAGTTCTTACTCTCTGCCTGCCTTTCTCTGTCTCTCGCTCGTTGTATTCTTACCCCTTCTTTAGTTCTTGTCCCTTCTTTAGTTCTTACCTCTTCTTTAGTTCTTGCCTTTCTTGTCTTGCTTCTTCTTATTCTTGCCTCTTTAGTTCTTACCCCTTTTTAGTTCTGCCTTTCTTATTCATTCTTTCTTTTGTCTGTCTTTCTTTTGTCTTACTCTCGATTCTTGCTCCGTCCTTGTGTGTGTCTTAGTCCTTGCCCCTTTAGTTCTTGCTTTCTTGCTCTTGCTCTTGTTCTTACTCCTTTATTCTTGCCTCCTTTAGTTCACCTTTCTAGTTCTTGCCCCTTTAGTTCTACCTTAGTTCTTGCCTTTCTTTGTTTCATTCTCTCTCGCTCTCGCTCTCGATAGTCTCCTTGTATGTATCTTTTGTTTTGTGTGTGTGTGTGTGTGTGTGTGTGTGTGTCTTACTCTCTGTTTTTGCCTTGCTCCTTCTTGCTCCTTGCCTTCGTTCACTTTCAGCTCTTGCCCTTTCTTTGTTCTTGCCTTCTGTCTTACTCTCTGTCTTTTGCCCTTCTTTTGTTCGTTCGTGCTCCTTCTTTAGTTCTTGCCCCTTCTTTGTTCTTGCTCCCTTCTTGCCCTTTTTCCCCCTTCGTGCCTGCCCCGTCTGTCTCTGTCTTACTCTCTCTGCCTGTCTCTGTCTCTGTCTCCGTCTGTCTCTTTCTCGCTCGCTGTGTGTGTGTGTGTGTGTGTGTGTGTGTGTGTGTGTCTCACTCCTTCTTGCTCTGGCTCCTTGCTTGCTCACTCCTTCTTGCTCACTGTCTTCGTGTCTCTTCTTTGTTCTTGTCTTCTTGTTCTGCCTTGTCTTACTCCTTCTTGTCTTCCCGTCCTTTATTTCTTACTCCCTTCACCACCCTTGCTCTGTCTTTCTTGTCTTGCCTTTTGTCTTACCTTCTTGCTCTGCCTTGTCTCACTCCTTCTTTAATTTTGGTCTTACTTGTTCTTGCCTCAGCTCCACCTTGCCTCAGCCTGCCTTGCCCCTTCTTGTTCTTGCCTCAGTTCACGCCTTGCTCTTGTCTCGTCTTACCTTTCTTGCCCTGCCTTGTCTTCAGCCGCTTGCCTGCCTTTCTCCTGCCTGCCTCATTCTGTCTCTCCTTAGCTCGCTCTGTCTGTCTCTGTCTGTTTCTCTGTCTTTCTGTCTCTCTGTCTGTCTCCCTCTCTGCCTGTCTCTGTCTCCATCTCTCGATTTCGCCCTTTCAGGCTCCGTCTCTCGTTCACCCCCAGTTCCGGGAGGGAGGGAGCACGCCACTCAGCCCGCCCCTTGCTCTGCCTTCTGTCTCTGCCCCTTGTGTGTGTGTGTGTGTGTGTGTGTGCCTGTCTCTCTGTCTTACTCTCTTTCTGTCTGTCTCCTTCTGTCTGTCTCTGTCTCCGTCTGTCTTACTCTCTGTCTTACTCTCGCTCACTCACTCACTCACTCACTCAGCTCCGTCCTTGTGTGTGTGTGTGTGTGTCTCTCGCCCTTTAGTTCTTACTCCTTCAGTTCTTGCCTTCTTGCTCTCGCCCTCGGCTCACTCCTTCTTGCCTGTCTCTTCTTTAGTTCTTGCCCTCTTTAATTTTACCCTTCTTTAGTTCTGCCCTTTAGTTCTTGGCACCTTCTTTAGTTCTACACCTTCATTTTAACTAGCCTTCGCCCCTTTAGTTCTTACCTCTTTGTTTCATTCTTCTTGTTCTTGACCCTTTAGTTCTTGCCCCTTCTTTAGTTCTTGCCCCTTTAGTTCTTACCCCTTCTTTAGTTCTTGCCCCTTTAGTTCTTACACCTTCTTTAGTTCTTGCCCCTTTAGTTCTTACCCCTTCTTTAGTTCTTGCCCCTTTACTTCTTACCCCTTCTTTAGTTCTTGCCCCTTTAGTTCTTACCCCTTCTTTAGTTCTTGCCCCTTTTGTTCCTAGCCCTTCTTTAGTCCTTGCCCCTTTAGTTCTTACCCCTTCTTTAGTTCTTGCCCCTTTAGTTCTTACCCCTTCTTTAGTTCTTGCCCCTTTAGTTCTCACCCCTTCTTTAGTTCTTGCCCCTTTAGTTCTTACCCTTCTTTAGTTCTTACCTCTTCTTTTGTTCTTGCCCCTTTAGTTCTTACCCCTTCTTTAGTTCTTGCCCCTTCTTTAGTTCTTGCCCCTTTAGTTCTTACCCCTTCTTTAGTTCTTGCCCCTTCTTTTGTTCTTACCTCTTCTTTAGTTCTTACCTCTTCTTTAGTTCTTGCCCCTTCTTTAGTTCTTGCCCCTTCTTTTGTTCTTGCCCGTTTAGTTCTTGCCCCTTCTTTAGTTCTTGCCTCTTCTTTAGTTCTTACCACTTCTTTAGTTCTTACCCCTTCTTTAGTTCTTGCCCCTTTAGTTCCTAGCCCTTCTTTAGTCCTTGCCCCTTCAGTTCTTACCCCTTCTTTAGTTCTTGCCCCTTTAGTTCTTACCCCTTCTTTAGTTCTTGACTCTTCTTTTGTTCTTGCCACTTTAGTTCTTACCCCTTCTTTAATTCTTGCCCCTTCTTTAGTTCTTGCCCCTTTAGTTCTTACACCTTCTTTAGTTCTTGCCCCTTTAGTTCTTACCCCTTCTTTTGTTCTTGCCCCTTTAGTTCTTACCCCTTCTTTAGTTCTTGCCCCTTCTTTAGTTCTTACCTCTTTAGTTCTTGCCCCTTCTTTTGTTCTTGCCCCTTCTTTAGTTCTTGCCCCTTCTTTTGTTCTTGCCCCTTTAGTTCTTACCCCTTCTTTAGTTCTTGCCCCTTTTTTGTTCTTGCCCCTTCTTTAGTTCTTGCCCCTTCTTTAGTTCTTGCCCCTTCTTTAGTTCTTCCCCCTTCTTTAGTTCTTGCCCCTTTAGTTCTTCCCCATTCTTTAGTTCTTGCCCCTTTAGTTCTTGCCCCTTCTTTAGTTCTTGCCCCTTTAGTTCTTACCCCTTCTTTAGTTCTTACCCCTTCTTTAGTTCTTCCCCCTTCTTTAGTTCTTGCCCCTTTAGTTCTTCCCCATTCTTTAGTTCTTGCCCCTTTAGTTCTTACCCCTTCTTTAGTTCTTGCCCCTTTAGTTCTTCCCCATTCTTTAGTTCTTGCCCCTTTAGTTCTTGCCCCTTCTTTTGTTCTTGCCCCTTTAGTTCTTACCCCTTCTTTAGTTCTTGCCCCTTTAGTTCTTACCCCTTATTTAGTTCTTACCCCTTTAGTTCTTGCCCCTTCTTTAGTTCTTGCCCCTTTAGTTCTTACCCCTTCTTTAGTTCTTGCCCCTTTAGTTCTTACCCCTTCTTTAGTTCTTACCCCTTATTTGTTCTTGCCCCTTTAGTTCTTACCCCTTCTTTAGTTCTTACACCTCATTTGTTCTTGCGCCTTTAGTTCTTACCCCTTCTTTAGTTCTTGCACTTTAGTTCTTGCCCCTTCTTTAGTTCTTACCCCTTTAGTTCTTGCCCCTTCTTTTGTTCTTTCCCCTTCTTTTGTTCTTGCCTCTTCTTTAGTTCTTGCCCCTTTAGTTCTTACCCCTTCTTTAGTTCTTACCCCTTCTTTAGTTCTTGCCCCTTCTTTTGTTCTTGCCCCTTTAGTTCTTACCCCTTCTTTAGTTCTTGCCCCTTCTTTAGTTCTTGCCTCTTCTTTAGTTCTTGCCCCTTCTTTTGTTCTTGCCCCTTCTTTAGTTCTTACCCCTTCTTTTGTTCTTGCCTCTTCTTTAGTTCTTGCCCCTTTAGTTCTTACCCCTTCTTTAGTTCTTACCCCTTCTTTAGTTCTTACCCCTTATTTTTTCTTGCCCCTTTAGTTCTTACCCCTTCTTTAGTTCTTGCCCCTTCTTTAGTTCTTACCCCTTATTTTTTTCTTGCCCCTTTAGTTCTTACCCCTTCTTTAGTTCTTGCCCCTTTAGTTATTGCCCCTTCTTTTGTTCTTGCCCCTTTAGTTCTTACCCCTTCTTTAGTTCTTGCCCGTTTAGTTCTTACCCCTTCTTTAGTTCTTGCCCCTTTAGTTCTTTCCCCTTCTTTAGTTCTTGCCCCTTCTTTTGTTCTTACCCCTTCTTTAGTTCTTGCCCCTTCTTTAGTTCTTACCCCTTCTTTAGTTCTTGCCCCTTTAGTTCTTACCCCTTCTTTAGTTCTTGCCCCTTTAGTTCTTACCCCTTCTTTAGTTCTTGCCCCTTTAGTTCTTGCCCCTTCTTTAGTTCTTACCCCTTTAGTTCTTGCCCCTTCTTTTGTTCTTGCCCCTTCTTTAGTTCTTGCCCCTTTAGTTCTTACCCCTTCTTTATTTCTTGCCCCTTCTTTAGTTCTTGCCCCTTCTTTAGTTCTTGCCCCTTTAGTTCTTGCCCCTTCTTTAGTTCTTACCCCTTTAGTTCTTGCCACTTCTTTTGTTCTTGCCCCTTTAGTTCTTACCCCTTCTTTAGTTCTTGCCGCTTTAGTTCTTACCCCTTCTTTAGTTCTTGCCCCTTTAGTCCTTACCCCTTCTTTAGTTCTTACCCCTTTAGTTCTTGCCCCTTCTTTTGTTCTTTCCCCTTTAATTCTTACACCTTCTTTAGTTCTTGCCCCTTTAGTTCTTACCCCTTCTTTAGTTCTTTCCCTTCTTTAGTTCTTACCCCTTATTTTTCTTGCCCTTTAGTTCTTACCCTTCTTTAGTTCTTGCCCCTTCTTTAGTTCTTACCCTTTCTTTTCTTGCCCCTTTAGTTCTTACCCCTTATTTCGTTCTTGCCCCTTTAGTTCTTGCCCCATCTTTATTTCTTGCCCCTTTAGTTCTTACCCTTCTTTAGTTCTTGCCCGTTTAGTTCTTACCCCTTCTTTAGTTCTTGCCCCTTTAATTCTTTTCCCCTTCTTTAGTTCTTGCCCCTTCTTTTGTTCTTACCCCTTCTTTAGTTCTTTGCCCCTTCTTTAGTTCTTACCCCTTCTTTAGTTCTTGCCCCTTTAGTTCTTGCCCCTTCTTTAGTTCTTGCCCCTTTAGTTCTTACCCTTCTTTAGTGCTTGCCCTTTAGTTCTTGCCCCTTCTTTAGTTCTTACCCCTTTAGTTCTTGCCCCTTCTTTTGTTCTTGCCCCTTCTTCCTTCTTTGCCCTTTAGTTCTTACCCTTCTTTAGTTCTTGCCCCATTCCTTTGATTTCTTGCCCCTTCTTTTTACTTCTTGCCCCTTTAGTTCTTCCCCTTCTTTAGTTCTTGCCCTTTAGTTCTTACTTTTTTATACTTTAGTTCTTACCCCTTTAGTTCTTGCCACTTCTTTTGTTCTTGCCCCTTTAGTTCTTACCCCTTCTTCCCTTGTTCTTGCCGCTTTAGTTCTTACCCTTCTTTAGTTCTTGCCCCTTTAGTCTTGCCCCTTCTTTAGTTCTTACCCTTCTTTAGTTCTTGCCCCTTATTTGTTCTTACCCCTTCTTTAGTTCTTATCCCTTCTTTAGTTCTTACCCTTTAGTTCTTGCCCCTTCTTTTGTTCTTGCCCTTTAGTTCACACACCTTCTTTAGTTCTTGCCCCTTTAGTTCTTACCCTTTAGTTCTTGCCTTGTTTTTAGTTCTTGCCCCTTTAGTTCTTACCCCTTCTTTAGTTCTTGCCCCTTCTTTAGTTCTTGCCCTTTAGTTCTTACCCCTTCTTTAGTTCTTGCCCCTTTAGTTCTTGTCTTCTTTTCTTTACTTCTTGCCCCTTTCATTTCTTGCCCCTTCTTTAGTTCTTACCCCTTATTTGTTTTCTTGCCCTTCTTTTGTTCTTGCCCCTTATTTAGTTCTTACCCCTTCTTTAGTTCTTGCCCCTTTAGTTCTTACCCCTTCTTTAGTTCTTTACCCCTTCTTTAGTTCTTGCCCTTTAGTTCTTCCCCCTTCTTTTTGTTCTTGCCCCTTTAGTTCTTGCCCCTTCTTTAGTTCTTACCCTTTAGTTCTTGCCACTTCTTTTGTTCTTGCCTTTTTATTTCTTCCCTTCTTTAGTTCTTGCCGCTTTAGTTCTTACCCCTACTTTAGTTCTTGCCCCTTTAGTTCTTCCTTCTTTAGTTCTTACCCCTTCTTTAGTTCTTGCCCCTTATTTGTTCTTACCCCTTCTTTAGTTCTTACCCCTTTAATTCTTGCCCCTTCTTTTGTTCTTGCCCCTTTAGTTCTTACACCTTCTTTAGTTCTTGCCCCTTTAGTTCTCTTCCCCTATAGTTCTTGCCCCTTCTTTAGTTCTTGCCCCTTTAGTTCTTACCCCCTTCTTTAGTTCTTGCCCCTTTAGTTCTTACCCCTTCTTTAGTTCTTACCCCTTATTTGTTCTTGCCCCTTTAGTTCTTACCCCTTCTTTAGTTCTTGCCCCTTTCATTCTTGCCCCTTATTTGTTCTTGCCCCTTTAATTCTTGCCCCCTTCTTTTTGTTCTTGCCCCTTCTTTAGTTCTTACCCCTTCTTTAGTTCTTGCCTCTTTAGTTCTTACCCCTTCTTTAGTTCTTGCCTCTTCTTTAGTTCTTGCCCCTTCTTTTGTTCTTGCCCCTTCTTTAGTTCTTACCCCTTCTTTAGTTCTTGCCCCTTTAGTTCTTGCCCCTTCTTTGGTTCTTGCCTCTTCTTTAGTTCTTGCACCTTCTTTTGTTCTTGTCTCTTCTTTTGTTCTTGCCCCCTTCTTTAGTTTTTACCCCTTCTTTAGTTCTTGCTGGCTTTAGTTCTTACCCCTTCTTTAGTTCTTGCCCCTTTAGTTCTTACCCCTTCTTTAATTCTTGCCTCTTCTTTAGTTCTTGCCCCTTCTTTTGTTCTTGCCCCTTCTTTAGTTCTTGCCCCTTTAGTTCTTGCCCCTTCTTTAGTTCTTACCCCTTATTTTTTCTTGCCCCTTTAGTTCTTACCCCTTCTTTAGTTCTTGCCTTTAGTTCTTGTCCCTTCTTTTGTTCTTGCCCCTTTAGTTCTTACCCCTTCTTTCGTTCTTCCCCTTTTTTAGTTCTTGCCTCTTCTTTAGTTCTTGCCCCTTCTTTTGTTCTTGCCCCTTCTTTTGTTCTTGCCCCTTTAATTCTTACCCCTTCTTTAGTTCTTGCCTCTTCTTTAGTTCTTGCCTCTTCTTTAGTTCTTACCCCTTCTTTATTTCTTGCCCCTTCTTTTGTTCTTGCCTCTTCTTTAGTTTCTTAGCCCTTCTTTAGTTATTGCCCCTTTAGTTCTTGCCTCTTCTTTAGTTCTTAGCCCTTCTTTAGTTCTTGCCCCGTTAGTTCTTGCCTCTTCTTTAGTTCTTGCCCCTTCTTCAGTTCTTGCCTCTTCTTTAGTTCTTACCCCTTCTTTAGTTCTTGCCTCTTCTTTAGTTCTTAGCCTTCTTTAGTTCTTCCCATTAGTTCTTGCCTCTTCTTTAGTTCTTGCCCCTTTAGTTCTTGCCTCTTCTTTAGTTCTTAGCCCTTCTTTAGTTCTTGCCCCTTTAGTTCTTGCCTCTTCTTTAGTTCTTGCCCCTTTTTAGTTCTTGCCTCTTCTTTAGTTCTTAGCCCTTCTTTAGTTCTTGCCCCTTTAGTTCTTGCCTCTTCTTTAGTTCTTAGCCCTTCTTTAGTTCTGGCCCCTTTAGTTCTTGCCCCTTCTTTAGTTCTTACCTTCTTTTAGTTCTTGCCTTTAGTTCTTGCCTCTTCTTTAGTTCTTGCCTTTAGTTCTTGCCTCTTCTTTAGTTCTTAGCCCTTCCTTAGTTTTGCCCTTTAGTTCTTGCCTCTTCTTTAGTTCTTGCCCTTTCTTTAGTTCTTGCCTCTTCTTTAGTTCTTAGCCTTCTTTAGTTCTTGCCTCTTCTTTAGTTCTTAGCCCTTCTTTAGTTCTTGCCCCTTTAGTTCTTGCCTCTTCTTTAGTTCTTGCCCTTCTTTAGTTCTTACCCCTTCTTTAGTTCTTACCCCTTTAGTTCTTGCCTCTTCTTTAGTTCTTACCCCTTCTTTAGTTCTTGCCCCTTTAGTTCTTGCCTCTTCTTTAGTTCTTGCCCCTTCTTTAGTTCTTGCCTCTTCTTTAGTTCTTGCCCCTTTAGTTCGTGCCTCTTCTTTAGTTCTTAGCCCTTCTTTAGTTCTTGCCCCTTTAGTTCTTGCCTCTTCTTTAGTTCTTGCCTCTTCTTTAGTTCTTACCCCTTCTTTAGTTCTTGCCTCTTCTTTAGTTCTTACCCTTCTTTAGTTCTTGCCTCTTCTTTAGTTCTTGCCCCTTCTTTAGTTCTTGCCTCTTCTTTAGTTCTTTTCTCGTCTTTAGTTTTTGCCTCTTCTTTAGTTCTTGCCCCTTCTTTAGTTCTTTTCCTCTTCTTTAGTTCTTACCCCCTTCTTTAGTTCTTGCCTCTTCTTTAGTTCTTACCCCTTCTTTAGTTATTGCCTCTTCTTTAGTTCTTATCCTTCTTTAGTTCTTGCCCCTTCTTTAGTTCTTGCCTCTTCTTTAGTTCTTGCCTCTTCTTTAGTTCTTGCCCCTTTAGTTCTTGCCTCTTCTTTAGTTCTTGCCTCTTCTTTAGTTCTTACACCTTCTTTAGTTCTTGCCTCTTCTTTAGTTCTTCTCTTCTTTGGTTCTTAGCCCTTCTTTAGTTCTTGCCTCTTCTTTAGTTCTTGCCTCTTCTTTAGTTCTTGCCTCTTCTTTAGTTCTTGCCCCTTTCATTCTTGCCCTTCTTTGTTTAGTTCTTGCCTCTTCTTTAGTTCTTGCCTCTTCTTTAGTTCTTGCCTCTTCTTTAGTTCTTACCCCTTCTTTTAGTTCTTTGCCCCTTCTTTAGTTCTTGCCTCTTCTTTAGTTCTTACCCCTTCTTTAGTTCTTGCCTCTTCTTTAGTTCTTACCCCTTCTTTAGTTCTTGCCTCTTCTTTAGTTCTTATCCCTTCTTTAGTTCTTGCCCCTTCTTTAGTTCTTGCCTCTTCTTTAGTTCTTGCCTTTTCTTTAGTTCTTAGCCCTTCTTTAGTTCTTGCCTCTTCTTTTAAGATTTCTTACCCTTCTTTAGTTTCTTGCCTTCTTTAGTTCTTGCCTCTTCTTTAGTTCTTAGCCCTTCTTTAGTTCTTGCCTCTTCTTTGGTTCTTACCCCTTCTTTAGTTCTTGCCCTTCTTTGTTCTTGCCTCTTCTTTAGTTCTTAGCCCTTCTTTAGTTCTTGCCCTTTAGTTCTTGCCTCTTTTTAGTTCTTGCCTCTTCTTTAGTTCTTACCCTTCCTTAGTTCTTGCCTCTTCTTTAATTCTTGCCCTTCTTTGGTTCTTGCCTCTTCTTTGGTTCTTGGCCCTTCTTTAGTTCTTGCCTCTTCTTTAGTTCTTGCCTCTTCTTTAGTTCTTGCCTCTTCTTTAGTTCTTTCCTCTTCTTTAGTTCTTGCCTCTTCTTTAGTTCTTGCCCCTTCTTTAGTTCTTGCCTCTTCTTTAGTTCTTACCCCTTCTTTAGTTCTTGCCTCTTCTTTAGTTCTTGCCCCTTCTTTAGTTCTTGCCTTTTCTTTAGTTCTTGCCTCTTCTTTAGTTCTTGCCTCTTCTTCTTAGTTCTTACCCCTTCTTTAGTTCTTGCCTCTTCTTTAGTTCTTGCCCCTTCTTTAGTTCTTGCCCCTTCTTTAGTTCTTGCCCCTTCTTTAGTTCTTGCCTCTTTTTAGTTCTTGCCTCTTCTTTAGTTCTTACCCCTTCTTTAGTTCTGGCCTCTTCTTTAGTTCTTGCCTCTTCTTTAGTTTATTTCCTCTTCTTTAGTTCTTAGCCCTTCTTTAGTTCTTGCCCCTTCTTTAGTTCGTACCTCTTCTTTAGTTCTTGCCCCTTTAGTTCGGGCCTC
>JBBBDQ010029710.1:0-13882 GCA_037127315.1 Ascarosepion bandense | reverse complement strand
TTTTAAATTAAACCATATGATTCTACACATCAATTTACATAAGAATCTGCATTAATCTTGATATGCATGAAAATACACTAATTGCGCAATTTTCGGGCTTTCAGTACACTCATTTATATTGCTCAGAATCAATTTTAAATGAGACCGTATGATTCTACACATCAATTTACATAAGAATCAGCATTAATCTTGATATGCATGAAAATACACTAAATGCGCAATTTTCCGGCTTACAGTACACTCATTTATATGGCTCAGAATCAATTTTAAATGAGACCATATGATTCTACACGTCAATTTACATAAGAATCAGCATTAATCCACAGTATCATGAAGCGCTAAATGCAGTTTTCAGGCTTATTACACTCATTTATATTGCTCAGAATCCAATTTTAAATGAGACCATATGATTCTACACATCAATTTACATAAGAATCAGCATTAATCTTGATATGCATGAAAATACACTAAATGCACAATTTTCTGTCTTTCAGTACACTCATTTATGTACTCAGAATAAATTTTAAATCAGACATATCATTCTACATATCAATTTGCATAAGAATCAATTATCTTGATATGCATGAAAATACACTAAATGCGCAATTTTCGGAGAAACTCGGTGCACTCATTTATATTGCTCAAGTCAATTTTGTATGATTCTACACATCAATTTATAAGAATCAACGTGTCTTGATATGCATGAAATACACTAAATGCACAGTTTGATATTTCAGTACACTCATTTATATTGATCAAATCAATTTTAAATGAGACCATATGATTCTACACATCATTTATAAGAATCAGCATTAATCTTGATATCATGAAAATACACTAAATGCTGAACGGGGTTTTCACTCATTTATATGCTCAGAATCAATTTTAAATGGTTTCATATGATTCTACACATCAATTTTCATAAGAATCAGCATTAATGTATGCATGAAATACACTAAATGCTTTTCTGTCTTTCAGTACACTCATTTATATTGCTCAGAATAAATTTTAAATCAGACCATATCATTCTACATATCAATTTGCATAAGAATCAGCATTATCTTTGATATGCATGAAAATGCGCAATTTTCAGGGTTTCAGTGCACTCATTTATATTGCTCAGATTCAATTTTTAAATGAGACCGTATGATTCTACACATCAATTTATAAGAATCAGCATTAATCTGATATGCATGAAAATACACTAAATGCGCAGTTTTATTTCAGTACACTCATTTAAATCAGAATCAATTTTAAATGGGTTCTGATTCTACACATCAATTTACATAAGAATCAGCATTAATCTTGTGTATGAAAATACACTAAATGCGCAATTTTCGGAAGCTTTTCAATACACTCATTTGCTATTGCTCAGAATCAAATGGACATATGATTCTACACATCAATTTATAAGAATCAGCATTAATCTTGATATGCATGAAAATACACTAAATATATTTATTCGAAACTTTCTGTACACTCGACATATTGCTCAGAATCAATTTTAAATGAAACCATATGATTCTACACATCAATTTACATAAGTCTGCATTAATCTTGATATGCATGAAAATACACTAATTGCGCAATTTTCGGGCTTTCAGTACACTCATTTATATTGCTCAGAATCAATTTTAAATGAGACCGTATGATTCTACACATCAATTTACATAAGAATCAGCATTAATCTTGATATGCATGAAAATACACTAAATGCGCAATTTTCCGGCTTACAGTACACTCATTTATATGGCTCAGAATCAATTTTAAATGAGACCATATGATTCTACACATCAATTTACATAAGAATCAGCATTAATCTTGATATGCATGAAAATACACTAAATGCGCAATTTTCGGGCTTACAGTACACTCATTTATATTGCTCAGAATCAATTTTAAATGAGACCATATGATTCTACACATCAATTTACATAAGAATCAGCATTAATCTTGATATGCATGAAAATACACTAAATGCGCAATTTTCTGTCTTTCAGTACACTCATTTATATTGCTCAGAATAAATTTTAAATCAGACCATATCATTCTACATATCAATTTACATAAGAATCAGCATTAATCTTGATATGCATGAAAATACACTAAATGCGCAATTTTCGGGTTTTCAGTGCACTCATTTATATTGCTCAGAGTCAATTTTAAATGAGACCGTATGATTCTACACATCAATTTACATAAGAATCAGCATTAATCTTGATATGCATGAAAATACACTAAATGCGCAGTTTTTGATATTTCAGTACACTCATTTATATTGATCAGAATCAATTTTAAATGAGACCATATGATTCTACACATCAATTTACATAAGAATCAGCATTAATCTTGATATGCATGAAAATACACTAAATGCGCAATTTTCGGGGTTTCAGTACACTCATTTATATTGCTCAGAATCAATTTTAAATGAGACCATATGATTCTACACATCAATTTACATAAGAATCAGCATTAATCTTGATATGCATGAAAATACACTAAATGCGCAATTTTCTGTCTTTCAGTACACTCATTTATATTGCTCAGAATAAATTTTAAATCAGACCATATCATTCTACATATCAATTTACATAGGAATCAGCATTAATCTTGATATGCATGAAAATACACTAAATGCGCAATTTTCGGGCTTTCAGTGCACTCATTTATATTGCTCAGAGTCAATTTTAAATGAGACCGTATGATTCTACACATCAATTTACATAAGAATCAGCATTAATCTTGATATGCATGAAAATACACTAAATGCGCAGTTTTTGATATTTCAGTACACTCATTTATATTGATCAGAATCAATTTTAAATGAGACCATATGATTCTACACATCAATTTACATAAGAATCAGCATTAATCTTGATATGCATGAAAATACACTAAATGCGCAATTTTCGGGCTTTCAGTACACTCATTTATATTGCTCAGAATCAATTTTAAATGAGACCATATGATTCTACACATCAATTTACATAAGAATCAGCATTAATCTTGATATGCATGAAAATACACTGAATGCGCAATATTCGGGCTTTCAGTACACTCATTTATATTGCTCAGAATAAATTTTAAATGAAACCATATGATTCTACATATCAATTTACATAAGAATCAGCATTAATCTTGATATGCATGAAAATACACTAAATGCGCAATTTTCGGGCTTACAGTACACTCATTTATATTGATCAGAAACAATTTTAATTGAGACCATATGATTTTACAAATCAATTTACATAAGAATCAGCATTAATCTTGATATGCATGAAAATACACTAAATGCGCAATTTTCCGGCTTTCAGTACACTCATTTATATTGCTCAGAATCAATTTTAAATGAAACCATATGATTCTACACATCAATTTACATAAGAATCAGCATTAATCTTGATATGCATGAAAATACACTAAATGTGCAATTTTCGGGCTTTCAGTACACTCATTTGTATTGCTCAGAATCAATTTTAAATGTAACCATATGATTCTACACATCAATTTACATAAGAATCAGCATTAATCTTGATATGCATGAAAATACACTAAATGCGCAATTTTTGGACTTTCAGTACACTCATTTATATTGATCAGAATCAATTTTAAATGAGACCATATGATTCTACACATCAATTTACATAAGAATCAGCATTAATCTTGATATGCATGAAAATACACTAAATGCGCAATTTTCCGGCTTTCAGTACACTCATTTATATTGCTCAGAATCAATTTTAAATGAGACCATATGATTCTACACATCAATTTACATAAGAATCAGCATTAATCTTGATATGCATGAAAATACACTAAATGCGCAATTTTCGGGCTTTCAGTACACTCATTTATATTGTTCTGAATCAGTTTTATATGAGACCGTATGATTCTACACATCAATTTACATAAGAATCAGCATTAATCTTGATATGCATGAAAATACACTAAATGCGCAGTTTTTGTCTTTCACTACACTCATTTATGTTGATCAGAATCAATTTTAAATGAGACCATATGATTCTACACATCAATTTACATAAGAATCAGCATTAATCTTGATATGCATGAAAATACACTAAATGCGCAATTTTTCGGCTTTCGATACACTCATTTATATTGCTCAGAATCAATTTTAAATGGGACCATATGATTCTACACATCAATTTACATAAGAATCAGCATTAATCTTGATATGCATGAAAATACACTAAATGCGCAATTTTCGGGCTTTCAGTACACTTATTTATATTGCTCAGAATCAATTTTAATTGAAACCATATGATTCTACACATTAATTTACATAAGAATCAGCATTAACCTTGATATGCATGAGAATACACTAAATGCGCAGTTTGTGGACTTTCAGTACACTCATTTATATTGATCAGAATCAATGTTAAATGAGAACATATGATTCTACACATCAATTTACATAAGAATCAGCATTAATCTTGATATGCATGAAAATACACTAAATGCGCAATTTTCGGGCTTTCAGTACACTCATTTATATTGCTCAGAATCAATTTTAAATGAAACCATATGAGACCATATCATTCTACACATCAATTTACATAAGAATCAGCATTAATCTTGATATGCATGAAACTACACTAAATGCGCAGTTTTTGGACTTTCAGTACACTCATTTATATTGATCAGAATCAATTTTAAATGAGACCATATGATTCTACACATCAATTTACATAAGAATCAGCATTAATCTTGATATGCATGAAAATACACTAAATGCGCAATTTTCCGGCTTTCAGTACAATCATTTATATTGCTCAGAATCAATTTTAAATGAGACCATATGATTCTACACATCAATTTACATAAGAATCAGCATTAATCTTGATATGCATGAAAATACACTAAATGCGCAATTTTCGGGCTTTCAGCACACTCCTTTATATTGCTCAGAATCAATTTTAAATGAGACCATATGATTCCACACATCAATTTACATAAGAATCAGCATTAATCTTGATATGCATGAAAATACACTAAATGCGCAATTTTCGGGCTTTCAGTACACTCATTTATATTGTTCTGAATCAATTTTAAATGAGACCATATGATTCTACACATCAATTTACATAAGAATCAGCATTAATCTTGATATGCATGAAAATACACTAAATGCGCAGTTTTTGGTCTTTCAGTACTCTCATTTATATTGATCAGAATCAATTTTAAATGAGACCATATGATTCTACACATCAATTTACATAAGAATCAGCATTAATCTTGATATGCATGAAAATACACTAAATGCGCAATTTTCGGGCTTACAGTACACTCATTTATATTGATCAGAACCAATTTTAAATGAGACCATATGATTCTACACATCAATTTACATAAGAATCAGCATTAATCTTGATATGCATGAAAATACACTAAATGCGCAATTTTTCGGCTTTCGGTACACTCATTTATATTGCTCAGAATCAATTTTAAATGGGACCATATGATTCTACACATCAATTTACATAAGAATCAGCATTAATCTTGATATGCATGAAAATACACTAAATGCGCAATTTTCGGGCTTTCAGTACACTTATTTATATTGCTCAGAATCAATTTTAATTGAAACCATATGATTCTACACATCAATTTACATAAGAATTAGCATTAATCTTGATATGCATGAAAATACACTAAATGCGCAAATTTCGGGCTTTCAGTACACTCATTTATATTGCTCAGAATCAATTTTAAATGTAACCATATGATTCTACACATCAATTTACATAAGAATCAGCATTAATCTTGATATGCATGAAAATACACTAAATGCGCAATTTTCCGGCTTTTAGTACACTCATTTATATTGATCAGAATCAATTTTAAATGAGACCATATGATTCTACACATCAATTTGCATAAGAATCAGCATTAATCTTGATATGCATGAAAATACACTAAATGCGCAATTTCCGGGCTTTCGGTACACTCATTTATATTGCTCAGAATCAATTTTAAATGAGACCATATGATTCTACACATCAATTTACATAAGAATCAGCATTAATCTTGATATGCATGAAAATACACTAAATGCGCAATTTTCGGGCTTACAGTACACTCATTTATATTGATCAGAACCAATTTTAAATGAGACCATATGATTCTACACATCAATTTACATAAGAATCAGCATTAATCTTGATATGCATGAAAATACACTAAATGCGCAATTTTTCGGCTTTCGGTACACTCATTTATATTGCTCAGAATCAATTTTAAATGGGACCATATGATTCTACACATCAATTTACATAAGAATCAGCATTAATCTTGATATGCATGAAAATACACTAAATGCGCAATTTTCGGGCTTTCAGTACACTTATTTATATTGCTCAGAATCAATTTTAATTGAAACCATATGATTCTACACATCAATTTACATAAGAATTAGCATTAATCTTGATATGCATGAAAATACACTAAATGCGCAAATTTCGGGCTTTCAGTACACTCATTTATATTGCTCAGAATCAATTTTAAATGTAACCATATGATTCTACACATCAATTTACATAAGAATCAGCATTAATCTTGATATGCATGAAAATACACTAAATGCGCAATTTTCCGGCTTTTAGTACACTCATTTATATTGCTCAGAATCAATTTTAAATGAGACCATATGATTCTACACATCAATTTGCATAAGAATCAGCATTAATCTTGATATGCATGAAAATACACTAAATGCGCAATTTTCGGGCTTTCGGTACACTCATTTATATTGCTCAGAATCAATTTTAAATGAGACCATATGATTCTACACATCAATTTACATAAGAATCAGCATTAATCTTGATATGCATGAAAATACACTAAATGCGCAATTTTCTGTCTTTCAGTACACTCATTTATATTGCTCAGAATAAATTTTAAATCAGACCATATCATTCTACATATCAATTTACATAAGAATCAGCATTAATCTTGATATGCATGAAAATACACTAAATGCGCAATTTTCGGGCTTTCAGTGCACTCATTTATATTGCTCAGAGTCAATTTTAAATGAGACCGTATGATTCTACACATCAATTTACATAAGAATCAGCATTAATCTTGATATGCATGAAAATACACTAAATGCGCAGTTTTTGATATTTCAGTACACTCATTTATATTGATCAGAATCAATTTTAAATGAGACCATATGATTCTACACATCAATTTACATAAGAATCAGCATTAATCTTGATATGCATGAAAATACACTAAATGCGCAATTTTCGGGGTTTCAGTACACTCATTTATATTGCTCAGAATCAATTTTAAATGAGACCATATGATTCTACACATCAATTTTCATAAGAATCAGCATTAATCTTGATATGCATGAAAATACACTAAATGCGCAATTTTCTGTCTTTCAGTACACTCATTTATATTGCTCAGAATAAATTTTAAATCAGACCATATCATTCTACATATCAATTTACATAAGAATCAGCATTAATCTTGATATGCATGAAAATACACTAAATGCGCAATTTTCGGGGTTTCAGTGCACTCATTTATATTGCTCAGAGTCAATTTTAAATGAGACCGTATGATTCTACACATCAATTTACATAAGAATCAGCATTAATCTTGATATGCATGAAAATACACTAAATGCGCAGTTTTTGATATTTCAGTACACTCATTTATATTGATCAGAATCAATTTTAAATGAGACCATATGATTCTACACATCAATTTACATAAGAATCAGCATTAATCTTGATATGCATGAAAATACACTAAATGCGCAATTTTCGGGCTTTCAGTACACTCATTTATATTGCTCAGAATCAATTTTAAATGAGACCATATGATTCTACACATCAATTTACATAAGAATCAGCATTAATCTTGATATGCATGAAAATACACTAAATGCGCAATTTTCGGGCTTTCTGTACACTCATTTATATTGCTCAGAATCAATTTTAAATGAAACCATATGATTCTACACATCAATTTACATAAGAATCTGCATTAATCTTGATATGCATGAAAATACACTAATTGCGCAATTTTCGGGCTTTCAGTACACTCATTTATATTGCTCAGAATCAATTTTAAATGAGACCGTATGATTCTACACATCAATTTACATAAGAATCAGCATTAATCTTGATATGCATGAAAATACACTAAATGCGCAATTTTCCGGCTTACAGTACACTCATTTATATGGCTCAGAATCAATTTTAAATGAGACCATATGATTCTACACATCAATTTACATAAGAATCAGCATTAATCTTGATATGCATGAAAATACACTAAATGCGCAATTTTCGGGCTTACAGTACACTCATTTATATTGCTCAGAATCAATTTTAAATGAGACCATATGATTCTACACATCAATTTACATAAGAATCAGCATTAATCTTGATATGCATGAAAATACACTAAATGCGCAATTTTCTGTCTTTCAGTACACTCATTTATATTGCTCAGAATAAATTTTAAATCAGACCATATCATTCTACATATCAATTTACATAAGAATCAGCATTAATCTTGATATGCATGAAAATACACTAAATGCGCAATTTTCGGGTTTTCAGTGCACTCATTTATATTGCTCAGAGTCAATTTTAAATGAGACCGTATGATTCTACACATCAATTTACATAAGAATCAGCATTAATCTTGATATGCATGAAAATACACTAAATGCGCAGTTTTTGATATTTCAGTACACTCATTTATATTGATCAGAATCAATTTTAAATGAGACCATATGATTCTACACATCAATTTACATAAGAATCAGCATTAATCTTGATATGCATGAAAATACACTAAATGCGCAATTTTCGGGGTTTCAGTACACTCATTTATATTGCTCAGAATCAATTTTAAATGAGACCATATGATTCTACACATCAATTTACATAAGAATCAGCATTAATCTTGATATGCATGAAAATACACTAAATGCGCAATTTTCGGGCTTTCAGTACACTCATTTATATTGCTCAGAATAAATTTTAAATCAGACCATATCATTCTACATATCAATTTACATAAGAATCAGCATTAATCTTGATATGCATGAAAATACACTAAATGCGCAATTTTCGGGCTTTCAGTGCACTCATTTATATTGCTCAGAGTCAATTTTAAATGAGACCGTATGATTCTACACATCAATTTACATAAGAATCAGCATTAATCTTGATATGCATGAAAATACACTAAATGCGCAGTTTTTGATATTTCAGTACACTCATTTATATTGATCAGAATCAATTTTAAATGAGACCATATGATTCTACACATCAATTTACATAAGAATCAGCATTAATCTTGATATGCATGAAAATACACTAAATGCGCAATTTTCGGGCTTTCAGTACACTCATTTATATTGCTCAGAATCAATTTTAAATGAGACCATATGATTCTACACATCAATTTACATAAGAATCAGCATTAATCTTGATATGCATGAAAATACACTGAATGCGCAATATTCGGGCTTTCAGTACACTCATTTATATTGCTCAGAATAAATTTTAAATGAAACCATATGATTCTACATATCAATTTACATAAGAATCAGCATTAATCTTGATATGCATGAAAATACACTAAATGCGCAATTTTCGGGCTTACAGTACACTCATTTATATTGATCAGAAACAATTTTAATTGAGACCATATGATTTTACAAATCAATTTACATAAGAATCAGCATTAATCTTGATATGCATGAAAATACACTAAATGCGCAATTTTCCGGCTTTCAGTACACTCATTTATATTGCTCAGAATCAATTTTAAATGAAACCATATGATTCTACACATCAATTTACATAAGAATCAGCATTAATCTTGATATGCATGAAAATACACTAAATGTGCAATTTTCGGGCTTTCAGTACACTCATTTGTATTGCTCAGAATCAATTTTAAATGTAACCATATGATTCTACACATCAATTTACATAAGAATCAGCATTAATCTTGATATGCATGAAAATACACTAAATGCGCAATTTTTGGACTTTCAGTACACTCATTTATATTGATCAGAATCAATTTTAAATGAGACCATATGATTCTACACATCAATTTACATAAGAATCAGCATTAATCTTGATATGCATGAAAATACACTAAATGCGCAATTTTCCGGCTTTCAGTACACTCATTTATATTGCTCAGAATCAATTTTAAATGAGACCATATGATTCTACACATCAATTTACATAAGAATCAGCATTAATCTTGATATGCATGAAAATACACTAAATGCGCAATTTTCGGGCTTTCAGTACACTCATTTATATTGTTCTGAATCAGTTTTATATGAGACCGTATGATTCTACACATCAATTTACATAAGAATCAGCATTAATCTTGATATGCATGAAAATACACTAAATGCGCAGTTTTTGTCTTTCACTACACTCATTTATGTTGATCAGAATCAATTTTAAATGAGACCATATGATTCTACACATCAATTTACATAAGAATCAGCATTAATCTTGATATGCATGAAAATACACTAAATGCGCAATTTTTCGGCTTTCGATACACTCATTTATATTGCTCAGAATCAATTTTAAATGGGACCATATGATTCTACACATCAATTTACATAAGAATCAGCATTAATCTTGATATGCATGAAAATACACTAAATGCGCAATTTTCGGGCTTTCAGTACACTTATTTATATTGCTCAGAATCAATTTTAATTGAAACCATATGATTCTACACATTAATTTACATAAGAATCAGCATTAACCTTGATATGCATGAGAATACACTAAATGCGCAGTTTGTGGACTTTCAGTACACTCATTTATATTGATCAGAATCAATGTTAAATGAGAACATATGATTCTACACATCAATTTACATAAGAATCAGCATTAATCTTGATATGCATGAAAATACACTAAATGCGCAATTTTCGGGCTTTCAGTACACTCATTTATATTGCTCAGAATCAATTTTAAATGAAACCATATGAGACCATATCATTCTACACATCAATTTACATAAGAATCAGCATTAATCTTGATATGCATGAAACTACACTAAATGCGCAGTTTTTGGACTTTCAGTACACTCATTTATATTGATCAGAATCAATTTTAAATGAGACCATATGATTCTACACATCAATTTACATAAGAATCAGCATTAATCTTGATATGCATGAAAATACACTAAATGCGCAATTTTCCGGCTTTCAGTACAATCATTTATATTGCTCAGAATCAATTTTAAATGAGACCATATGATTCTACACATCAATTTACATAAGAATCAGCATTAATCTTGATATGCATGAAAATACACTAAATGCGCAATTTTCGGGCTTTCAGCACACTCCTTTATATTGCTCAGAATCAATTTTAAATGAGACCATATGATTCCACACATCAATTTACATAAGAATCAGCATTAATCTTGATATGCATGAAAATACACTAAATGCGCAATTTTCGGGCTTTCAGTACACTCATTTATATTGTTCTGAATCAATTTTAAATGAGACCATATGATTCTACACATCAATTTACATAAGAATCAGCATTAATCTTGATATGCATGAAAATACACTAAATGCGCAGTTTTTGGTCTTTCAGTACTCTCATTTATATTGATCAGAATCAATTTTAAATGAGACCATATGATTCTACACATCAATTTACATAAGAATCAGCATTAATCTTGATATGCATGAAAATACACTAAATGCGCAATTTTCGGGCTTACAGTACACTCATTTATATTGATCAGAACCAATTTTAAATGAGACCATATGATTCTACACATCAATTTACATAAGAATCAGCATTAATCTTGATATGCATGAAAATACACTAAATGCGCAATTTTTCGGCTTTCGGTACACTCATTTATATTGCTCAGAATCAATTTTAAATGGGACCATATGATTCTACACATCAATTTACATAAGAATCAGCATTAATCTTGATATGCATGAAAATACACTAAATGCGCAATTTTCGGGCTTTCAGTACACTTATTTATATTGCTCAGAATCAATTTTAATTGAAACCATATGATTCTACACATCAATTTACATAAGAATTAGCATTAATCTTGATATGCATGAAAATACACTAAATGCGCAAATTTCGGGCTTTCAGTACACTCATTTATATTGCTCAGAATCAATTTTAAATGTAACCATATGATTCTACACATCAATTTACATAAGAATCAGCATTAATCTTGATATGCATGAAAATACACTAAATGCGCAGTTTTTGGACTTTCAGTACACTCATTTATATTGATCAGAATCAATTTTAAATGAGACCATATGATTCTACACATCAATTTACATAAGAATCAGCATTAATCTTGATATGCATGAAAATACACTAAATGCGCAATTTCCGGGCTTTCAGTACACTCATTTATATTGCTCAGAATCAATTTTAAATGAAACCATATGATTCTCCATATCAATTTACATAAGAATCAGCATTAGTCTTGATATGCATGAAAATACACTAAATGCGCAATTTTCGGGCTTTCAGTACACTCATTTATATTGCTCAGAATCAATTTTAAATGAAATCATATGATTCTACACATCAATTTACATAAGAATCAGCATTAATCTTGATATGCATGAAAATACACTAAATGCGCAATTTTCCGTCTTTCAGTACACTCATTTATATTGCTCAGAATCAATTTTAAATGAGACCGTATGATTCTACACATCAATTTACATAAGAATCAGCATTAATCTTGATATGCATGAAAATACACTAAATGCGCAGTTTTTGATATTTCTGTACACTCATTTATATTGATCAGAATCAATTTTAAATGAGACCATATGATTCTACACATCAATTTACATAAGAATCAGCATTAATCTTGATATGCATGAAAATACACTAAATGCGCAATTTTCCGGCTTTTAGTACACTCATTTATATTGCTCAGAATCAATTTTAAATGAGACCATATGATTCTACACATCAATTTGCATAAGAATCAGCATTAATCTTGATATGCATGAAAATACACTAAATGCGCAATTTTCGGGCTTTCAGCACACTCATTTATATTGCTCAGAATCAATTTCAAATGAGACCATATGGTTCCACACATCAATTTACATAAGAATCAGCATTAATCTTGATATGCATGAAAATACACTAAATGCGCAAATTTCGGGCTTTCAGTACACTCATTTATATTGTTCTGAATCAATTTTATATGAGACCGTATGATTCTACACATCAATTTACATAAGAATCAGCATTAATCTTGATATGCATGAAAATACACTAAATGCGCAGTTTTTGGTCTTTCAGTACACTCATTTATATTGATCAGAATCAATTTTAAATGAGACCATATGATTCTACACATCAATTTACATAAGAATCAGCATTAATCTTGATATGCATGAAAATACACTAAATGCGCAATTTTCGGGCTTACATTACACTCATTTATATTGATCAGAACCAATTTTAAATGAGACCATATGATTCTACACATCAATTTACATAAGAATCAGCATTAATCTTGATATGCATGAAAATACACTAAATGCGAAATTTTTCGCCTTTCGGTACACTCATTTATATTGCTCAGAATCAATTTTAAATGGGACCAGATGATTCTACACATCAATTTACATAAGAATCAGCATTAATCTTGATATGCATGAAAATACACTAAATGCGCAATTTTCGGGCTTTCAGTACACTTATTTATATTGCTCAGAATCAATTTTAATTGAAACCATATGATTCTACACATCAATTTACATAAGAATTAGCATTAATCTTGATATGCATGAAAATACACTAAATGCGCA
>JBBBDQ010029709.1:0-145476 GCA_037127315.1 Ascarosepion bandense | reverse complement strand
GGCTTTCTTTACTGCTTAGCATGGAGTGAACTCAAAGAAAAAACAATAGACACAGATGGCAGAATGAGACCAGTATATCCCCGCAGATTGAATGAGTGTTCAGTTTGAATGTGAGGTCACAATAGCCATGGTTTTTCTATAATAATGCAAATGGGAACAACAGTTTGAGTAAATAATATAAATGAAAATTCAATCAAAAAGTTTAACATCATCTGGCACAAGGTCAAGTGGATCAAACTATCTGGAGTAAGGAATATCTTCAAGATGAGTTTGTTAATTCATAAAGTTGACAACTGGTTTGTTTGTATGCATCATGTTAAATGTGAGAATTCAAGACTTGGAAATGTAGTTTGCCTACCATCCAGTTCCCACTCCTCCCTGGTCTTTTTGAACAGGAGTAGAGGTTTATTTGTTTATTGTTTAGAATTGAGTTTGCAAATTCTTCCCAAGTCTACTGAGCTTTATACTCATAATGCTTGTCCTTTTCTGTGCTAATATAACTTCACACAGTAACCCCACTACCTTGAGTGGCTCTTGGGCCTTGTATTTGGGTGATCAGTAATGTGTGGGCATATATATTTCCCTCATGTTATGCTCATGGAAAGAGAGAGGAGAGAGGCAGCGTCAATTTATTCTCTTTACTACTAATTATGAAAGCTCTCGCTGTAGATTCAATCTTTAACAGTGGCTTATTTTATTTTTTTTGCAATAATTATGTTGTTGAGTAGTGAAGAATATACATATATATTCTCTCTATTATAATAAAGACAGTTGCATATTTATTTTATATATTTCTTTCCTATCACGCTCGGTGGGGGTGGGATGGATTATTATTTTTTTTCCTAATGACTTAATGTAAGATACTCAATAGTAGGTACATCAATATATATGTTGCCGTCATTTTAGATGGCATATCGACGTAAACATTTGGCTGTCGTTTTTACGGCACAGGCCCACTCGTGTGTGTGTGTGTGTATATATATATATATATATATATATATATATAAAAATAAAGAAAAGAGGGCATTGGAGAAACACGTGGGGAAGTCCACCACTTGAATAAGGGATTGGGAGATTGAAAAATTAATGGTGTGGACACCAGTAAGGTCAGTGACAGAGTTCTCCAGCACTTGGTATGGTGGGCATTGAAGTCACCAAACACAAATATATGGGCAGATGGATGAGAAGAAATGGCCTTGTCAATATTATCAGAGATGCTGTCAAATACCAAACAGTCAGAGGAGGAGGGGGAGCGGTAGAAGAAGAAGAGATAGCTAACTGAGCTTAAAAGTGAGAGACGGAAGCACATGAAAGAATGGTCACTTTAGCTAGGGGGAGGTGTTCGCTGACATATACACCAAGCCCATGCATATGGACAATGGAGTCCTTCCTGAAGAGGGAAAGGTAACCAGAACGTAAAACTCAGAAGAGGGGATAGCAGGGTCAAGGTTAGTTTCACATAAGGCTAAGATATCAGGTGAGTTAGTTTGAAGGAATGATTCTATGCTGTAAAAGTTAGTGCGGATACCTAGACCAGCAGAATATCCTACTGCTACCAAAGAGCAGACTGGGATTCGTTCCGTGACTTCCTCTGTGACGTCCCTTGGAACAACGTTTTCAGTCTTTCCATCGAAGACTGTGCATCCGAGGTCTCCTCCTGGGTTAAGGCTGGCATCGATGCTTTCATCCCTGCCAGGAAATTTCAGCTTAAATCTCATTCGTCTCCCTGGTTCTCGCCCGCTTGCTCAGCCGCCATTGCCCACCGGAATCACTTCTTCCGGCTTTATCGTAGCCACACGTCGGACCAAAACAGGCACCTTTTTGCCTCAGCTCATAATAAGCGTAAAAAGATACTTAATGAAGCTAAGATGTTGTTTGCTGCCAGAATGAAGCAACACATAGCATCCTCTAAGTTCGGCGCCAAAGACTACTGGCGTCTCTGTAAAATCGTGCTTAACAAGAGTAAGTCCTCAATACCCCCACTAATCAATGAATTTGAGGTCCTCACCTCCTCAGCAGACAAGGTTGAATGAATTTGAGACTGGATTCGTATGGAGTTTATACACCCGACTTCCCACCTAGAACTGAGGTTCAATTGAATGACGTCCACATCATGACCTCGCTGATTTCTAACAATCTCAAAACTTGACCCTCACAAAGCGAGTGGTGGGGATGGAATCCCAATTATAGTTTTGAAGAAATGTGCCCCTGAACTCTCCTCTGTCCTTTCTAAGCTCTACAACTTCTGCCTACCATCCACCCATGTATTGAATACTGCTGCCACATCTGGTTGGGTGCCCCCTAGGTACGAATTTGCACGAGACACTAGATTAGCAACTAGGTCCTACCCTTTTACAGTGAAACCAATAAAATTTAACCACAATTTCTACTCCAACAGCTTCTTTTCTCTCACTTCCCGACTGTGGAATTCCCTGCCACATGATTACTTCCCTGACAGCTACAATCTCCAGGAGTTTAAATGTAAGGTCAATAGACACCTCTTAACACACTAACTCATACCCATTCTCTCAAACACTCTTCCTATGTACATCCTTACCCATCTATCACCCTCCTTCTGACATTTCCTATATCCAATCGCTCTCTCAGCACTTTCCCCTATGTAACCCGCTGCGCTATAGTGGCAGTGGAATGCCTTGCTTGAGGTGAAATGATTAAAAAAAAAAAAAAAAAAAAATGATGAGCAAGATGGGAAGTGAAAGTAACAAGTACAGTTACATCTCAAGAAGTTTGTATTAATTTGCATAATTACTGTATTTTGTAGAATTTTATTTTACTTTTAGGTCCAAGATTTATCTCAAATTAATTGCAAGCAATTAATCAACACCCCTGAACCAAACCAACTGAAGATTGTCAGCAATTTTTTTTATTTTAAATATTGATTTAAATGCACTGAAATCATGAAATTATTTGAGTTTTGTTTAAGGGCATATCAATTTCTGTGAGTTATTAAGATAATTTTTTTAATGTTCGGTTATAGTGAGAGAGTTGATTTAGTCAGATTTTGACAAAAACTTTATTATTACTATTATTTTCAAACTTTTATTTTATTTTAGAAAACTGAAGATGTCTTCCAGTTTTGTATTCAAAAATGTATTACTGGTAAGAATTTTTTTTTTCCTTCAAAACTGTATATATTTCTATAAAAGTCTATTTTTACACTTTCATAGTCTTTTGACCCCAGCTTAGGCAAAAACTATTTGCCCATAGTTGGTACCCTAACAGGTGCTACCACTCCGAGTCAGTGTGGACCTGAGAACAACAGTAATTAAGAGGTGGTTCCATGCTCCTCACAACTCCCAATTAGAAGCCTTGCTACCAAATGCAGTTTATTGTTATACCCAGGACCACATGAAATTGTATTTATTTTAGATATTTAGTATCCTGGTCAAGGCACTTCCGCAAGTTGCTATTATATAGGGATTTAAGACTGAAAACAAAAGGAAAACTTATCTTAGCCAACACGTTTCATTCCGAGAGACTTTATCAAGGCAAATGCAAGGATTTTATTTCATAACATATTTATATACAAGAGCAAAAATATTGATTTTTCAAAATTTTTAAGTTTAGGAACATTCTTAAATATTCATTAGTTTTGCAAATTAGTATTTAAACATTTTTATTTAGGATTAATTTATGTTCTATGTATTTAAAGCTTATGTAATTCCCTACATGTCTTATCTTTTAATGATCCTAACTCTTTTAATAAGTTTCAAGTGCTGATAATTCAATTCTTTTTTACCTTGTTAAAGTATCATAATTGACAACTAATGACTGACCACTAGGGTAGTTTGATTTTTCACTTTTTTTTTTCTTTTAGGAAAATCAATATAATTCATAGCTTTTTACCAATTTTTGAATGCCACTTTCAAATGAATATGAGTAAATGTTCTAGAAATTTGTATTGAGTTTTTTTGTTTATTTAATGAGGTTATGAATTTAATTTTCTTAAATACAAATGAAAAAAAATTTTCCACATTATCCTACTCAAAAGGTTTTTTTTCAAATATGATTGAAAATTTTCATTCTTTTCCATGCTAGTCCATATACATGGATTATTTTTGATTCATAAATAATCCCAGCAAATTTTGATCTTCAAAAATTTAAATGCGACGCCAATTGTTACCTTCTATCTTCTGAATTCTTATTCTTTAATTGCCCTCTCTCTCTCTTTAATAGTAGTTTTTCTCATATTGTCTAACACTCAGTAACCTCTTTCATCTTAGTAGCCTTACTGCCTTGCTTGGGGTGAAATGATTAAAAAAAAACACACACACAAAGCTGACTTTTTAACACAGATATATAGGGTTTTATCAATTAGTTGGTAACAGACATAGCTTCATGTTCTCCAAAGGATCCAAACTATCTTTGAATGGGGACATTTTTATAAGTAGTGCTTCCCATTAGGGTATGTGACCCTATAGCAAAGGAGTGGAAGAGAGTTCTTTATTGAAAACATGAGTGTTTAAAAAGTGCCCATCAGTTGATGCTACTATGTATCTCCTCGACAACCAATCATGCTACTATTTTAGCCTAAACTCACTATATCTGATTTACTGCCAGAATATTACCAAGGATAATTGAAAACCTTCACTATCAAAGGAGGTCAAATCAATTGATACATAACCCAACACAATTATAAGCTAAATTCTGATTTGAAAGACTCACTGTGTAAGGATTTATAGAGAAGAGTTAAGTGCATTGACAAATTTGTTTACAGACTTATGACTTACAGTGTAGAAGATATCTTTAATCTTTATGACTTACAGTGTAGAAGATATCTTTAATCTTTATGACTTACAGTGTAGAAGATATCTTTAATCTTTATGACTTACAAGTGTAGAAGAGTACTTAATCTTTATGACTTACAGTGTAGAAGATATCTTTAATCTTTATGACTTACAGTAAAGATATCTTTAATCTTTATGATTCTACAGGTGTAGAAGATATCTTTAATCTTTTTATGACTTACAGTGTAGAAGATATCTTAATCTTTATGACTTACAGTGTAGAAGATATCTTTAATTCTTATGTGACTACAGTGTAGAAGATATCTTTAATCTTTATGACTTACAGTGTAGAAGATATCTTTAATCTTTATGACTTACAGTGTAGAAGATATCTTTAATCTTATGACTTACAGTGTAGAAGATATCTTTAATCTTTATGACTTACAGTAGAAGATATCTTTTTAATCTTTATGACTTACAGTGTAGAAGATATCTTTAATCTTTATGACTTACAGTGTAGAAGATATCTTTAATCTTTATGACTTACAGTGTAGAAGATATCTTTAATCTTTATGACTTACAGTGTAGAAGATATCTTTAATCTTTATGACTTACAAGTGTAGAAGATATCTTTAATCTTTATGACTTACAGTGTAGAAGATATCTTTAATCTTTATGACTTACAGTGTAGAAGATATCTTTTAATCTTTATGACTTACAGTGTAGAAGATATCTTTAATCTTTATGACTTCAAGGTAGAAGATATCTTTAATCTTATGACTTACAGTGTAGAAGATATCTTTAATCTTTATGACTTACAGTGTAGGAAGATATCTTTAATCTTTATGACTTACAGTGTAGAAGATATCTTTAATCTTTATGACTTACAGTGTAGAAGATATCTTTAATCTTTATGATTTACAGTGTAGAAGATATCTTTAATCTTTATGATACATATCTTTAATCTTTATGACTTACAGTGTAGAAGATATCTTTAATCTTTATGATTCATAGTGTAGAAGATATCTTTAATCTTTATGACTTACAGTGTAGAAGATATCTTTAATCTTTTTTTTTATGACTTACAGTGTAGAAGATATCTTTAATCTTTATGACTTACAGTGTAGAAGATATCTTTAATTTTATGACTTACAGTGTAGAAGATATTTCTTTAATCTTTATGACTTACAGTGTAGAAGATATCTTTAATCTTTATGACTTACAGTGTAGAAGATATCTTTAATCTTTATGACTTACAGTGTAGAAGATATCTTTTTTAATCTTTATGACTTACAGTGTAGAAGATATCTTTAATCTTTATGACTTACAGTGTAGAAGATATCTTTAATCTTTTATGACTTACAGTGTAGAAGATATCTTTAATCTTTATGACTTACAGTGTAGAAGATATCTTTAATCTTTATGACTTACAGTGTAGAAGATATCTTTAATCTTTATGACTTACAGTGTAGAAGATATCTTTAATCTTTATGAGGACTTACAGTGTAGAAGATATCTTTAATCTTTATGACTTACAATGTAGAAGATATCTTTAATCTTTATGACTTACAATGTAGAAGATATCTTTAATCTTTATGACTTACAATGTAGAAGATATCTTTAATCACTATCCAATTCACTGCAAGAGTAACAATACCCTAGAATAATGAAATTGTTTGTTAGCCTTGTCACCCACTCCCAAGAGGGGGGTAAGACAGGACAAAATGTAAGGAATTCTGAACTGGTAGAATATATTTTTCAAATTTATTTTTGTTCTACAAACTGAGCATAAATACGCTGAGGAAAAAGTGGAGAGAAAACGTGTGATCAACTCTCAACACCAACAATCAGTATGTATGTAAAAATGTTGTCGAGTAAGTAATTGTGTATGTAAGAGCTTCATATTTACAGTGATTTTGGATCTCTAATAGGATTTCAAAATATATCAAGATGCAAAAAAAAAAAATGGGGGAAGCAAAAAAGAGGAAAAAAAATAGAGAGAGTGAGGGGGAAGAGAGAGAGCACACAAGAGCTGGGGGAAGGGAAAAAGAAAGCATGAGAGGGGGAAAAGGAAGCGAGAAAGAGCACAAAAAGGGAAAAAAGAGCACGAGAGGGGGGAAGAGGAAGAGAGAGAGAGAGCATCAGAGGGAGAAGAGGAAGCGAGAGAGAGAGAGAGCACCAGAGGAGGCGAAAGGAAAAGAGAGAGAGAGAGAGAGAGAGCACCAGAGGGGGCGAAAGGAAGAGAGAGAGAGAGCACCAGAGGGGGCGAAAGGAAGAGAGAGAGAGAGCACCAGAGGGGGCGAAAGGAAGAGAGAGAGAGAGCACCAGAGGGGGCGAAAGGAAGAGAGAGAGAGAGCACCAGAGGGGGCGAAAGGAAGAGAGAGAGAGAGCACCAGAGGGGGCGAAAGGAAGAGAGAGAGAGAGCACCAGAGGGGGCGAAAGGAAGAGAGAGAGAGAGCACCAGAGGGGGCGAAAGGAAGAGAGAGAGAGAGCACCAGAGGGGGCGAAAGGAAGAGAGAGAGAGAGCACCAGAGGGGGCGAAAGGAAGAGAGAGAGAGAGCACCAGAGGGGGCGAAAGGAAGAGAGAGAGAGAGCACCAGAGGGGGGAAGAGAGAGAGAGCACCAGAGGGGGGAAGAGAGAGAGAGAGAGAGCACCAGAGGGGGGGAAGGAAGAGAGAGAGAGCACCAGAAGGGGAGAAGGAAGAGAGGGAGAGAGCACCAGAAGGGGAGAAGGAAGAGAGGGAGAGAGCACCAGAGGGGGGAAGGAAGAGAGAGAGAGAGCACCAGGGAGGGGGAAGGAAGAGAGAGAGAGAGAGCACCAGAGAGGGGGAAGGAAGAGAGAGAGAGAGAGCACCAGAGGGGGAAAAGGAAGAGAGAGCAAGAGAGGGGGAAAAGGAAGAGAGAGAAGCAAGAGGGGGAAAAGGGGGAAAAGGAGAGAGCAAGACAAGGGAAAGGAAAAAACAAAAAGAGAGCAAGAAAGGAAGGAAGAAAGAAACAGAAAAACATTTTGATATAAATCCTATACACTCAACACCATATCATGTCCTCTCTTGTCTCTGCCTAAAAATAAAAGCCAAGTTACTGATCAATGTGGGTGCACCCTGTGATCAAAGACATTGTCACCCCCCATAACACATGCCATACAAACTACTACTTATTCTGACCATTGGTCATCAAAGTCCACACTTAGATATCTTCTGCTTTGCAAGTCCCCCAAAAGAAAAAAAAAATCTGGGCATTTGTCTCGTGTGTAATTCACTTTCTAAAAAGAACAAAATTAACTTACTCATTTAGAAATTGTGATTCACCCAAAAAGAAACATGGAGGGGAGAAAAGTTAAGGACAGGATTCATTGAAACTTATTTTCTCCATTTTATTTTCTATTTATAAAAATTGTTGAATTTAAAAAGAAAAAATTAGTCCCTGTCAATTGGAAATAGAAGTAGGTACCTACAGAGACAAGCAATACCTAAGATTTAAATTTAATCTTTAAAATGAAATAGTCTCTCTTCGAGATTTTATTTTAGCTTTAATTTCAAGCTGACAGATTAAATTTAATATTTCCAATAATCAAAATATACACCTGTATTTCAAAATGAATTTAAATTGATTGGAAAGAGTGTTAGAAAAAAAAATCACTAAAAAGGGCTGATCTTAGTCATATTTACAATTCTTTCAGCACAATATAATTCACATTATTAAAACATCTTTCAAAAATAAAATATATTTTTCTGAAACTATTTGATCATTATCAGATTTTTAAACTGATTTGAAATAAATAGTACTCAATTTTAAAATTATGCAGAAAAGTATTTTTAACATGGAGATGGGTGTTTTTATGAGATGTTGATAACTATTGCCATAGACTTTTGTTTTCAAACTGTATGAGATATCTGTAAACATTTGACGAATATAACAAGAGCACCTTTTTTCATATAATTTTTTAACTACCCAAAAATCTTTAAAATTTAGGAAAATATTCAAGTAATTTAATGCTTTATTGAACTTTAGGTACATTGGCTTTGCAGTTACTATAGTTACTGCTCTAATATTCTGATAATTTTGCACTCAGATAATCTGTATTTACAAAAATCAGCACATTTATGCACACAAAAAAATCCAAATTTTTTTTGTTTTAAATACTAGGCTAGAGGAATGAATTGTAATTAGCTTTTTCATTTATGAAAAGTAAATATAGTTTTTACCTAATAACAATATCACCTAACCAGTAAAAATTTATAGATAATTTTAAAAAGATTTAAAACTTAATAAATTCTATTGTAAATTTATAAAAAATGAAAACAATTCTTGTAAAACTTCATTAAAATTTTTTAAGACAATAGTGCCTATAATATATCTTATTCCTAAAAGCAATTCAATAAAAGATTTTTTTAATTACATAATGTATTAGTTTTATTGTATATTTTATGGTTAAGAGCAGATTTTTCTGGAAAATGAGGGGCTGTTTTGAAAAAAAAAGATTACAAGGATTTGTGCTTACAACTAATATAAACATTAAGCACTACAAAAATGAATTTCTAAAAATTTCATAAATTAAATAAGTGTGTGTGTGGAAGAGGTAACAGATGTAAAGAATTTTTTTTTTAGCCAAGATTTTCTAAAAAAAGATATTTTTAAAATAATTTTATTCATTGGAAATAAGTGACAAAAGTTTCATTAAAATCTGATATTTATTTAATTTCTGTGAGAATTTGAAAAAAAAACAAAAAAAAAAAACAATGTTTTTCACTACAAAAAGATGCTAAAATTTCTAATAGAAATTTATAGTCACCTGCTGATGCAAGAAAAAGAAAATTTTAATGGTTTTAAAAAGGATTAAAAACAAAATTTAATAATCAAAAATCCTTTGGTTTTTCCTCTTAACTAAGATTTTGATGATAAAACTTGTTTATTAAGAGGATTTTTCATAATGTATGCTCAATTTTTAGTAAATCTTTGAAGTTAAGAGAGTGATTTTATCACATGTTCACTGACCCACTTTTCTGTTAATAATCATGTTATACAATCATGATAAAACAGTAGATTAATACCCATTATAATTTTTAGAATGGATGGATTATAGGGAAAATCCTATACCCAATACCAAATTCTTTCATTTTAAATTTCTATAAGCATACCAGATTTTACTCTGAGAATTAATAGATTAAGATAGCTGCTTCTATTCTACTGCTAAGAAGGTTGGGTCAATGTGTTGGATCAGGAAGTTTTCATTGTCAGAATCCATTTTTCACATCCCTTTTTTTTTTTTTTTTTTTTTTTTAAATCATTTCACCCCAAGCAAGGCATTCCACTGCCACTATTGCATATGGGGTTACATAGGGGAAGGTGAAGAGAAAGAGTGGTTAGATATAGGAAATGTCAGAAGGAGAGTGATAGATGGGTAAGGATACCGAGGCTGGGGGTTGGGTAGATGGGAAGAGTGTTTGAAAGATGGTTAGTGTGTTAGGAGGTGTCTATTGAACTTACATTTAAACTCCTGGAGATTGTAGCCGTCGGAGAAGTAATCAGGTGGAAGGGAATTCCACAGTCGGGAAGTGCGAGAAAAGAAACTGTTGGAGTAGAAATTGCGGTTGCATTTTATCGATTTCACTCTAAAAGGGTGGGATCTAGTTGCTAATTTGGTATCTCGTGCACATTCATACCTAGGAGGTACCAGTGATCAAAGTTCATTGGAGCAGAAGCTGTGAAAGTATTTATAGAATAGACACAGGGAAGCCACGTCACACCGGTGAGAGAGAGACTGCAGCCGGTCTGCCAAGTCGATATCGATCACATTACAGACTCTCCATTGTACTTTGTCAAGAAGCCCAAGGAGAATAGCTGGGGTACCTGACCAGATGTGGCAGCAGTATTCAATGCACGGGCGGATGGTAGTTTTATAGATGTGCAGGATAGATTCAGACGGAAAAAAAACTTCCGGGCCCTGCACAGATAACTGACTTTCATAGCAGCGGATTTAGCAATGGATTCAATATAGTCATTCCACTTGAGGTCCACTGAAAGTGTGAGCCCAAGGAGGCATAGTGTTTTACTCTCTGGGAGGCAAGCTAATGGGAGGTAGGTGCGATTGTCTATGATGGTTAATTGATAGCAGCTTTGTTTTAGAAGCATTAAAATTTACGAGCCATTTCTTACCCCAGTCCACTATGGATTGGAGGTCCTTTTCAAGCTCGGCTGCAAGGTCAGCTTTGTGGCCCACACCAGATTTTTGATCAAGGCGAGAGTAAACTGTGGTGTCATCGGCGTACATACCTACTTGGGATCTTATGGTATCAGGGAAATCATTAATGTAGATCAGAAAGAGTGTAGAACCTAGGATAGAGCCTGGAGGGACACCCGCATTCATATGGTATGTTCTAGGAGGCATGTCCGTTTAATACCACCTTCAATGTGCAGAGAGGAAAGACTGGATTAGTTCAAACAAATGTCCAGTTATACCATAGCTCCGCAGTTTGCATAGAAGGCCAGCATGCCTAACTCTGTCGAATGCTTTAGAGATATCCAAGGCAACGGTTCGGGCTTCACCATCCTTGTCGAGAGCCTGGTATATATACTCGGTGATGGTCGTTAGCATATCAGCAGTAGACCTGATGAAGTGGAAACCATACTGCTTGTTCGAGAGGAGCCTGTGAGCTGTGAGATGCTGAACCACCTTGGCATTGATAATGGCTTTGAACACTTTGCCAAAGATAGGAAGAAGGCTGATAGGGCAGTAATTTGCGGGGTCCGAGGGTTCGCCAGTGTTTTTAAATATAGGAACTACAGAGGAAGATTTCTAACAGGCAGGAAAGCAGATAGGCAGAAGTTGTAGAGCTTAGAAAGGACAGAGGAGAGTTCAGGGGCACATTTCTTTAAGACTATGATTGGGATTCCATCCCCTCCGCTCGTTTTGTGAGGGTCAAGTTTTGAGATTATGTTAGAGACCAGCAAGGGTGTAATATGGACGTCATTCAGTTGAGCCCGAGTTCTAGGTGGGAAGTCGGATGTAGAAACTCCAGATGAGTCCAGTCTCGAATTGTTCGAGAATCTGTGGGCAAAGCATTCAGCCTTGTCCACTGAGGAGGTGAGGACCTCAAATTTATTGATTAGTGGGGGTATTGAGGACTTGCTCTGGTTAAGCACTCTTTAACAGAGTTGCCAGTAGTCTTTGGTGCCGAACTTAGAGGATGCTATAAGTTGTTTTATTCTGGCAGCAAACAATATCTTAGCTTTGTTCAGTATCTTTTTACACTTATTATGAACTGAAGCAAAAAGGCGCCTGTTTTGGTCCGATGCGTAGCTATGATAGAGTCGGAAGAAATGATTCCGATGGGCAATGGCAGCCAAGCAAGCGGGCGAGAACCACGGAGATGAATGAGATTTAAGCTGAAATTTCCTGGCAGGGATGAAAGCATCGATGCCAGCCTTAACCCAGGAGGAGAGCTCGGATGCACATTCTTTCACGGGAAGACTAAAAACGCTGTTCCATGGGACATCACAGAGGAAGTCTTGGAATGAATCCCAGTCTGCTCTTTGGTAGCAGTAGGATATTCTACTGGTCTGGGTTTCTTGGGTCGGGTGGGAATGGAATGAAATGTTGACGGAAACTATGGCATGGTCAGAGTCTGGTAGTGCAAGAGTCTGGGATGGAAGTGAAGCAGAGGTCTAGTAGCGAGTCCCTTCCGTTAGGGTTGTCAGAGAAATGCGTGGGGAAGTCCACCACTTGCGTAAGGGATTGGGTGATTGAAAAATTCATGGTGTGGACACCAGCAAGGTCGGTAACAGAGTTCTCCAGCCACTTGGTGTGGTGGGCGTTAAAGTCACCAAACACAAATATATGGGCAGAGGGATAGGAAGAAATGGCTTTGTCAATATTGTCAGAGATGCTGTCAAGTAACAAACAGTCAGAGGAGGAAAGGGAGCGGTAGAGGAAGAAGAGATAGCTTATCGAGCTTAGAAGTGAGAGACGGAAGCACATGAAAGAATGATCCAGGGATTCAAGAGATGTCACCATGGCTGGGGGGGTGTTCACTGATATACACACCAAGCCCATGCATATGAACATTGGAGTCCTTCCTGAAGAGGGGAAGGTAGCCAGGAACATAAAACTCAGAAGAGGGGATAGAAGGGTCAAGGTTAGTTTCACATAGGGCTAAGATATCAGGTGAGTTAGTGTGAAGGAATGATTCTATGCTGAGAAAATTAGTGTGGATACCACATATGTTAGTGAAAGAGATGCAGACTGGCTTGAGCGTTTTCAGACTAGCTGGTTTAGTTTTGCTATTATGTTTGCTTAAATCTACCATTTGTCCATGCATTGAATACTGTAGCCATACCTAGTCAGGTGCTCCTGCTATACATCTTGAGGTTCTTGACAAAATCCAAGGGATGATCTGCATTATAATCGATCATGACTTGCCTTCAGCCACTTTCTCACTGACCTAATGTGGCTTCCCTCTGTCTTTTCTACAAGTATTTTCAGAGCAACTGCTTTGACAAGCTTTTCTCTCTGGTTCACCGACCACATGTATTTACGCATGATACTAGATTGGCATTTAGGTCCCACCCTTTTACAGTCGAAATAGCTAAATGCAACTGCCTCTTCTATTTTAACATTTTTCTTATACTTTCCGGTCTTGGAAGCTCCTTCAATTTGCTTGCTTTCTTGATAGCTACAATCTCCAAAAGTTTAAATGCAAAGACAACTGCTATCTTCTATCTACCTGATTCCTATTCATCTTTTATTTTTTTGACATCTCCTGTACCTGGATTTTTCTCTCACTGTAACACCCTGTGTACCAGTGGCAGTCCTGCCTTGTTTGAGGTGAGATGATCATAAAACAATATTTGACAATGACAGTGTACAAGAAGAAAATAATTATTTTTCTAAGAGCATTGCTAAAAAATGGAATAACAGACCCACACTGTTTCTATTACCCATGGTTTTGTTTTCTAAAGCACATCAACCATTGTTTTCATTGCACAGTGAACTTATTGACACATGCACACACACAATTTCTGAAGAATTAAATGGATTTATTTTTAATCCAATATTTCTATTGCAAGCATTATTATAGTGTATACTGAACACTTGTATTTGAAACAGACACTCCATTTTTATTTTAAACAATCTGTATTGGGCATCCCAAAAATCTCAAAGAAAAACAAAATTATGTATTATCCTACGTCAGTGGCATGACTGAGTTTCATGCACTACACAATCATCAGGTGCACATTATGAACTGACCAATTAAGAGGTTTGAATTGAAGCTCTCAATGTTCACAAAATTTAAATCTTACAATGTTAGGGTGATATTCTTTTTAATTTGTCAAGTGTATAATATAAATAAACAAAAATTACATGAAAATAAAAAAATTGAAATAAAAAAAAAATTCTGGGCAATGAATTCAAAGGTGGGGTAATGCATAATTACTATTAATAAATATTTGTGAGGAAAAGAGAAAAAAAAGCAAGGGAGGGAGTAAGAAAGAAAGAAACACATAGAGCAAGTGTGGGTAAACTATGACCTACAAAACTTAGAAATCCTAACCAAAAGATATACCCAACCGATAAAAAGATAAATCATACATTTCAACAGATAATACCATTAATCAACACCTACACACCAAATTCCTCAAAAGTCTAACAATCAAAACGAGACATTCACTTAATTACCAATAACCCCAACCAACCCCCACGACAACAACGAACCAAATATAAACAGAGAATGATTCCAAACCTTTATTTCCCCTGAAGATGTGTTTAAATCCAAACACTGAAACAACTATATGATTGTTGGGAAGAGGACATATATAGAAGAAATTATGTACATGTTCTAAAACATCATTTATAATAAATATTCACTGCTCTATACATCATATATCGAGCACTGTTTTAAATTAATGTTTTGGACGGAAAAACTTTTCTTTTTTCTCTCCTCATTCTATACTCACTCGGATATATATATATATATATATATTTTCCATTTTTAAATGAGTTATTTTGCTACCCAAGTTTCTGCCATGAGTGGTGTCTTCAGGCAATTTTTAATAACTAATTTTACCTTATAGAGAATGGTTCACTGGAAGCATTTAATTTTGCTAAAATGTATATAAAAATAACATCAGAGCATATTGACATAATATTACATTGCCGAAAATTTATACCTTTCCACAAAGGTATAGCATGGATCAAGAAATCTAACAACGGAGCATTTGATGTACCACAAGGATCGTACAATGGAGCAGAAATCTCAGAATTGATGGGAATATACATTTTAAACAAAATAAACAAAATAATCCATATTGACAACCATAGATTATATAGAGATGACGGATTAATAATAGCACCAGACAACAAAAGAATGAATGATAAAATAAGAAAACAGCTTTTTAAATTATTCAAAGAACTAGATTTTGATATTACAGTGGACACAAATAATAAAGTGGAACAATATTTAAATGTAGAACTTAATTTACAAACTGGAAATGTCTTGCCATACATGAAAACAAACACTAAGTTATCATACATAAATACAAAGTCCAATCATCCAAATAATATAATTAAACACATTTACAAAGGCAGAGAACACAGACTATCTCATAATTCGTTAAACAAATCAATATTTAATTAAAAGAAAAACATATATGAGGATGCACTAAGAAATTCTGGCCATAAAAACATTTTACAATATAATTCTCAACCAAACAGACAAATCAAAAACAACAATAGAAAATGAAACATTATCTGGTTCAACCCACCATTTAATTTAGAAGTAAAGACCAAAATAGGACAAATATTTTTTAAACTACGGGATAAGCACTTTCCAAAAGAATTAGAATTAAACAAAATTTTCAACAGAAACACAATCAAACTAAGTTATAGTTGCACTAATAATTTAGATAGTTTCATAAAAAAACAAAATGCCAGAAACTTAAATAGCATTGTACAAAACAAAACCACCAAGAAAGAATGCAACTGCAGGGACAAAAATAAATGTCCACTTCAAGGTCTCTGCAACACAAAAGAAATAATTTATAAGGCAGAAGTAATTGACCCAGATGGCCAAAACAAAATATATTTGGGCTCAACCGAAGACACCTTTAAGACCAGGTGGTTCAACCACAGATCTACATTTAAAATAGAAAAATTAAAAAACAATACAAAATAGGCTGACCACGTCTGGAAATTGAAATCAAAATATGAAAATGATCCACACATAATGTGGAGCATTGTAAAAACGGACAAACCTTACAACAGTGGACAAATATGTAGACTGTGCCAAGAAGAAAAATTGGAAATTATGACATACCCGAATAAGGACGAACTGTTAAATGAAAGAACAGAAATTATGACAAAATGCATCCACACTCTTCGGTTCATACAACCATGGATGAAAACATAATTCATTTAAATTTAAACAATGCACGTTCATAAATTCTATGCCAGGTGAACGTTCAAATAAAACACCGTAACAAGAGCGTTCTTAAAAAGAAAAACAGTAAAGGTAAAATCAGTTATTAAAAATTGCCTGAAGACACCACTCCTGGTAGAAACCTGGGTAGCGAAATAATTCGTTTAAAAATGGAAAATATTCAAAAGTTCTACAATATAATTGTATAGAACACTTTAATACAAAGGTGTACTGGTCTAACCCTATTAGGACCAAAAACTAAGTATTAAACTATCAATATATTATATATATATATATATATATATATAAACAAACGCTTTGTTAAAAATGACTTACAAGTAATAACGGAAAAATAACATCTTCGAATATAACCAATTAATTGTCTGAAAACACTTGGAAAAAGGATTATGGAACATTCCTTATCTCTCAGCAAAAAACGAAAATGCATAAGAAAACTGGAAAAATCAAATTAAAAACTAATAAAATTTTCCTTGTCAGTCATTTAAAAAAAAAAAAAGAAAGAAAAAAAGGTTTAAATGAAAGATTGGTTCCTAAATACACATTATATATATATATATATATATATATATATATATATATATATATAGTTATGCACAGTGAGTGTTGATCGTAATAAAACAGTGTTCTATATATATATATATATATATATATAACAATACAGCTCTCTTAATATTACTGGCAATCAATCACCATCTTTTGTCCTCCTTTAATCCTCCCTATATTCAGTCTTTTCTCTCACTTTCACTCCCTGTAATCCCCTGCATACTAGTGATACTTTTATCTTGCTTTGGGTGAAATGATTAAAAATATATATATATTAAACAAAAGTAAAAGATTGGGTATCTAGACCAGATATGTGGGAAACAATGGCAAGGAATAAAACTTGCAATGGTAAGGGAGGAACAAGATGTTATATTTTCCTTCTAAAAAAAAAATTGTCTAGTCTAAAAAATATAGATAAACTAAATTTACTAAAGAAAAGAAATTAATTAATGGTTACATGTGAGCATAAAAATAAATATCCTTTGAAAAATATTGTACCAGATTGAATTCAGTATTTGTCAACAATTCTCAGGTGTGTGTATATATATATATATACATATATTATATATATATATTCTCTTAATTCACTTAGGAAGTAGAAAGAAAACAAGCTTTGATCTCTGTCTAATGGAATTTCCAAGGAGTAATGCTGCATTTCAAACCTGTTCCACACAGTCATGTTATCAAGTCCAAACTGTATTGTCAGCAGCTAGACTGTGTTTATGACAAACTAAAGGAGTATCCTGCTTTGGTCAGTTGAAGTCAGATTTTGTTTCAGAAAGACAATGCAAGACCACATACTGCCAGGTTGACTAAGTTCAAACAGATGGATGGTGTCGACAGTCACTATGCTGCTCCGAGTGACCAGTACTTCAACACTTTTAATAAAGTGAAGGAGGCTTGTTTAAAGTTTTTTTTTTCATTCAAAGCCAGTGAACTGGTACCTGGGACAGATTCAAATACTAGCTGATCGCTGGTAGAAGATTGCCGAGAATGATGGACTCTGTTTTGAAAAATAAATGATGATGTTGCTTCATAAAAATTGTTTTCTTTCTGCTTTCTAAGTGAGTCAGATCTTTCTGGCCAAACCTATATATATGTATGTAGGTAGGTATACTGTTAAATACAACAGACAATGAATGTTTATTATGTTTTGTCATGATCTGTTCTAAACATCATATTTTGGCTTTAATTTCAGGTGCAAATAAAGACAAAAAATTGGCAAACATTTGGATATTTTTATATTATACTGGTTCTAAGCTTTCGGCTCACATGAGCCATCTTCAGAGTGGTTACAGTGATGTTAACAAATGCATCCATTATCAAAGGTGATATTATCTTGTGTTGACAGGAAACACTGCTATGCTACAATAAAAGTCACTAAATAAAAGAAGCAGGTCATAAATTTGTAATGTGGTTCTATGACATTACATTACATGAGAGACAAATGTTAATAACAAAATCATATGTCTAAATGCATTGTAATATGTTGTGACTAGATTGAAATGTGATTTTATTGAGTGTGGGTTGCTTTGATTTAATGTAGATGGCCTCCAATATCTGAAGGTTCTTTTTACTGTGTGTATGTTTGAGTATTATTGTTATCAAGTAAAATCTTTCACTATTACAAACATCTGTGACTGTAGAAACCGATGAGGGAGTGACAGTCTTTGTTGCAGGGGCTGCATTTATGTTTTGTTTCTGGTCTGTCTGAGCTGTCATTTTGTTTTCTGCAAACCCACCTCTCCATAGCGACTTGTGTCAGTTGCTCCTCCCTTGATTTGAGTCATTAGGCCAGGGTTCCTCTCCATTTGGTCTGGTTGACTGCTATGCTCTCACATGACTGTGTTGATGCCCACATATCGTGTTTTATGTCGTCATGATGCCGCAGTTGTGGCTGCCCAGTGGGTCTTCTTCCAGAGACCAGCTCTCCATACAGGAGGTCTTTTGGAATAAGACCGTCTGACATACGATGGACATGGTCTAGCCAGCAGAGTCTGTACAGTTTAAAGAGCATGAACATGGTAAGCAGACCAGCTCAAGACAGAATCTCAGTGTTGGGCACCTTGTTTTGACAGGAAATTCCCAATATATGGCAGCTAATTCTCATGTGGAAAATGTTCAGATGCCCTTTTTCCTGGTGTACATGGTCTATGTCTCACTGCCATATATATAACCCTATGTAAACCCCTCTATTATCTAGTGAGGCTGGTTTTGAATTGAGTTCTTCCTTCTCCTAGATTGGTTTCCACCCAAGGCTATAGAATCCAGTATGTCCTGCTATTTTCCCATAGCTGGGGGGAGAAGAGATGGACTCATACCTTTCCTGAGGGTATCTGCACCTAAGTGAATATAGAAGACCCAACTGGAAATAGAACTAACCTCTCCAAACTTATCAATTACACCATCTGCACATCCAAGAGTAAAGGCTTTCCCAAGCTGTAACCCATCTAGATACTGTCCAGACTCAACATTGCTTAGCTTTGGTGATAGAATTCAGTATGTCCTACTATTTACCCATAGCTGGGAGGAGAAGAGATCGATTCATCTTTCCCAAGGATATTAGCATGTAAGGGAATATAATGAATTCAACTGGAATTCGAACTCGGCTCTCTGATTTCTCAATCTGAGCCACTATTCATTACTTGATTGTGTCTTCTCTCCAAATCACGCTTGGAAGTAATAACCAGAAAGAACGATATCAAGCATACAGATTAACTTGAACAAGAAACTGATTTCTATTATTTTTGACCAGAAATAAATAACAGCTGCTTTATCTGTCCTTTCGAGAAGGCCCAATTCTAAGGTGATGCCCACATGGTTGTAAGCTCTGTTTAAAATTAGTTATGCTTCAAATCTCTTAATAATCAATGAACATCAAGGCTAACTCATACCACCAGAAAATTAATGGACATAATTTTAAGGTGCTTTTCAATAATAAAAGATCGATAAAACCAGATGTTAACAGATAAATTCTAATTGGTTGTTTTTTCAATTTTATCTGGTTTGTTTTGATAGTTTTGAAATACAGCTATGAGTCACTTAACAACAAGGTTCTATCTCATGGAGATATTTATTAAATAAGAAGTTGTACCAGACCATGTAACTTGCTTTTAATAGTTTTGTGTCAATCAGTAGATAGCTTTAATATAACTATTGTATTATTTGTACCATTTGCAACATTTCTAAGTAAAAATAGTAATAAAATAAGTCACTCCTCACTTAACAACCAGGTCACTAGTTAAGAAGTACCAGGCTGCTATTTCAGGAAAACTGTGTGTAATGGGTTTGTGCCAACCAATTTTGGGATTGCTTTAATATAACTACTGTATCATTTTAAATTTATTTCTGAGCAGAAATAAAACAGAACAAGAGGTCAAGAGTCAAATATATATATATATATATATACACACACACACACACAGAGTCTTTGAGATTTGAAAAAGAAATCACTCAGTCGGCGGTCAAGAGCGAGGGAAAATTTACTCGCCCCAAAATCATTTTACTCAACCGACTACATTTTTTTTTTAATAGTCGCCTTACATAAACATAGCGTGAATCACTGACAGAAAACAAAAAATGAAATTTTAATTAAAATTTTGAACGTGTCAGAAAGGATTTTAAAAAATTTAAAAAACAATAACAAAATTTGATTTTTCCTCTTAATAATAGCATGAACATTTTGATAATAAATTTTTTTTTTTATTAAGTTTGAGTCTTTTTAACATCATGATACGCAGTTTTTTATGGCAACTGAGTGAAGGTACCTAAATTCGTAGTTTCTTTCTTTTGTTTGACTACAACCTCCATCTCATAGATGATAAAAAATAAATCTGATTTTCTCAACGATTTTCTATCAAAAAATAATTACTTGTATAATTTGTTTTTCGGTGCATGGTTGAAAGAAATATGTATATTATTTTTTCCTTTCTTTCAAATGTTCATTTTTGCTTTTCGTAAGTGGGGAAGAAATATAGATGTTGAGTCAAGGATAATATTTTTCCAAATGAGTTTCTAAAAATCTGTGAGCGTCTTTAATCTGGTCAACAGAGACATTTTGGCTCCACTCTGGAAGTGTTAATTAAAAAAAATGTTTACACTGACCAGAATGATAAAAGCGAGAGATTTTCTATTTGTCAGATCTTGCTTTGATGATTGCAGGATGCCACTGTCTTTTGTTTAACCACACATTTTGTCATAAATCAGGTGCCATGCATAAGATTAAAGAGTTCAATAATGTCATTGTAGGTCATTCTAAGTAACTTATGAATCTTCAATGGCATACTTTTGGGTTGTAAAAGGGTATTAGCATGTAAGGGAATGTAATGAATTCAACTGGCATTTGAACTCGGCTCTTTGATCTCTCAAACTGAGCTGCTATACATTACTTCATTTGTGCATAAGTGAATATATAATAGGTACCTCCACTTTTCACGGGGAAATCAGCATAGCGTAATGCAAAACGCCACAAACTTAACGAAAATAACTTTTTATCGTCAAAATGTTTATCTTATTATTAAGATGAAAGACCAAATTATTTTTTAATTATTTTTTGAAATTTTTTTAATCCTTCTAACACGTTCGAAATTTTGGTTAAAATCTTGTTTTGTTTTACGTCATCAACTACTCCGAAAAATAACATTGTTTTTTTTCGCGCGTTTTTTCCGTAGAAAACACATTAATTTGGAAATTCTTGTAAAAATCAAATAATTGTCCGATTTTAATGAAATTTTCAGGACTTATTCAGAAATGAAATGAAATTATTTTTAATTTTCTGTTTTATTTTAAATATTGGTAGGAACATTTTTTTTTTCAAATGTATTACCCCCCACTTACTTAATTTCATGAAATTTCGCACAAAACTTTTTTGTTCCAGTGATTTTTTTTTTGGTTAAAAGTAGGAGTCATTGGAGATAGAAAAAACAAAGTCAGTGATTTCCAAATTGACGCACAAAGAACTTCAAATCTGCTCTGAATTGAAAAATAATAAATCCAATAAATTTATGACATTATTACTTAATTAAAAAAGCTCCTAATTGCTTTTGTAAATAAATAATATTAAGGACAATATTGTCTGAAAAAAATTTTAAAAATTTGATAAATAATGAATTTTTACAAGAAATTTTTTTCAATTTTAATTATAATAATTTAAAAAAAATTTTAATAGTTTAAAATCGTGTAAATTTCTGTATTTGTTTGTTCCGATGAGATTATATAATAATTAAGTGAAAAAAAAAATTACGAATCCAAAATTGCAAAGATTATTATTTGTTAGGGGGGCTCAATGGTTTTTTAAATAATTTTATTTGTATTTTTTGGGTTCCTTATTTTCATGTACGGTACACTATAAGTGCCATTATTATGTAACAGGTCACGTGATCTAAGAGTTTTGTCCCTTTATTCTACTTATGTCAAATTTTCATTTTACTAAAATGATTTTAGTTTCTTATCTCGTCTTGTTACAATAAATCACAAATGAGCTGCGGTTCTCCAAAAAAGATATAAAACTCAGATACAGAATGACGGACAGGAGAAGAGAGTAATTAGTAGCTCCCTTGACCCCAAGTCAAGCAGCTTACTATGTTCGCCTACCTTACCTCTCTCCTCTTATCTTTTACTGTCTCAAAAACTACTTACTGACCTAAGTAGGGAATATATCAAAGACATTCCTTAATTCCTAAGCATTAGCGAGGGTCGAGGGTCGTAGTTATACTGACTGAACTTGAATTCTTTTTGTCCTTTGCACTTTTTTTTTAATGACATTTATTTTGTTAAAGAAAGACGTTTAAAAATGTATTTTTTTATTTTAATGACAGTTATAATTTTAATAAAGAAAGACATTTAAATTTATTTTGAAAATAATGTTTAATTAATTTCAGTTATTATTAAACTTTATTTCCTGCATATTTGAAATTAGGTTTTTCATTTTCTAATTGTTTGTTGAGTAGTTTGACTTTTCAACTGTGTTCACAATTTTTCTAGAAATAGAAAAACGTATTTTCTTAGTTTCGCTTTCAGTTTCATGACACTGACAGTTATTTTAATTGTGATAAAAAAGAAACATTTAAATTAATTTTGAAAATTATGTTTAATTAATTTGAATTATTTTAAAAATTTATTTCCTGCTTATTTGAAATTAGCCTAGGTTTTTCATTTTCTATTAATTTTTTTGTTGAATAGTTATTCAACAAAAAAATTAATACTTTTCTTTTCTACTGTGTTCATTTTTTTTTTCGAAATAGAAAACTAGTTTTTTATTTTACTTAATGTTAATTAAAGTTTATTAATGATTACTGATTAAATAATAATTTATTTATTAAAAAATTCCAAATCAAGATGTTAATTTTTTGGCTTATTTATGTTATTTTTAATTTTTGTTAATTATAGATGTCTATGAAAATTTGTCATTTCTGGCCATCCATAGCAGCTGTCAACACCTTGTCTGTTAACACTTCGTCAAACATTCGATCTTGTAGGGTTTCATACATTGACACCCACACACACACACACGCATGGTCACTCGGCGTTCCACGTGACGACTGGTTCCTGCCAAAAACGATGCTAATAAAAACGGAAAACAGCACGTGGTACACTAGTTAGGATTTCGTCCTGAGACAAGAGCAATGTCTTCCTAACTCACACAAACACACGCGCACTAATTGCGTGTAGCAATTAGTGGCGCAAAATTTATTTTATTTTTCTTCTCCTACATTAACACTATGCACATTAACTTTCATTCAAACAGGACTTTACATAAAATAACTTCCTACACGTAAATCCACAATTTTTCCAACCTTCGTCAGTAGAAATCCACCGACTGCTACATTCGCATGTAAGTCTCTCTCTCTCTCGCTACTCAACGCACACACAGACACAGAACTTTGTCTTCTGTCTGACTTTCTTCATCAAGGATTTGAACTTTGAACTCTTTACGAAAATCTTAATAATTGTTACAAACCTTTCTTTCAGCTAGAGAAAAAACTTCATACATCTTATTTTGTTTCTACGAACAGACGAAGGGGAATGACTCTTTCCTTTTCACTTTCTTATGCATGCTCTCTCAACCCCATGTAACCTTTGTCAATATATTGTTTTTCTGGTTACTTTCGCCTTTTTGTTCTTTCTTAAATCCTGCTTTAAGATATGACCAAGGTTGCGTCGAGTCGACTCGTAAATCTAAATTAGTAAGTGGACGCCACCATCAACTACAATCTGATAAACACGATCAATCGTTAATAATTCGTTGCATATTACTTTTTTATGCAATAAATAAGTAATATTTGTTTCAATTCAGATAAATTAAACTTTCAATTTTCAAATTTGACTAAAATAAAGTGTCAGAAATCTTTTGAAATATTTTTAAAAATTTATGATTTGTGTTTGTTTACAAATTCTTTAATTTTAAGAAAATGGCCGCTTTTAAGAAAATTTTAAGAAATTGAAATTAAATGTGACATTCAAATTTAATAATTTCTATATGAAATACACCAGAATTTTCTAATTAATGGAAATAATAAATTTAATCATTAAGCTTTCATTTAAATTTAAAATGAAATCTTGAAGAATGTATTTTTATTTTAAAATTTTAATTTTAAAATTAGGTATCGTAAATTTTTGCCGAAAAAGTGGAGGTACCTAATATATAATGAGCCCAATGGGAATTTAAACTCTGCTTTCCAATTAACATTTCCAAGCCATTATTCGTTGCACTACTTGAATATCCAAACTTACAGTTAATTCCCAAGTGTGAACCTATCTGAGTACTGACCAGGTTTGTTGATCCTACAGGATTATACTGTGCTTAGGTCATTTTTGTTTTTTATAACAGTATACCACTGATGTCCTTTTTTCACCTACCAATTTGAAGAAATGGATTCATACCAATTATCAAGGGTCACTCAGTTAAGTGCCATACATGATACATGCTTGGGCATGTCTCAAAAGATGACTTTATAACCCAATCTGTCCTCTTATTTAATCCATAGATGGATGGAAGAGATGGATTAATACCTTTCCCAAGGGTATTTGCATGTATGGGAATGCAATGAATTTAACTGGAATTCAAACTCAGCTTTCCAATTTCTTGTTCCAAGCGGATATCCACTGCACCCACCCACGCACATCTACTGACACAAAACTGAATGTAACAAATTGACATAGAATTTGAATTACTGATTTGTTCATTTAAAAACTGCTAACCATTACATCACCCACACCTGAACAAGTTTAAAAAAGGTCAAGTAAATCTTGATAATTAACAAAAGCCTGTTTTGTGGAAGAGATAGCTGGGTAGAAAAAAAAAGGACAAAAAAAAAAAAAGGACAAAAAAAAAAAAAAAGACAAAACCAACAACAAATAAAAGGACAAAACCAACAACAAATAAAAGGACAAAACAACAAAAAAGATAAAACAAAAAACAGAAAAAATCTAACAAAAAAAAAAAATCTAAAAAACATGATTTGTTTTAATGCTGATTTTTAAGGAAAGCAAATTTAATCCTCTCCCATACTTTTGGCCTTGTACCAAACAGATGAAATTAATACCCAAATGAAAACATGCAAATGCAACTGCCAGGAAAGTTCTGTGATTTTGAGGAGGAAAAAAAAACCTAGATTTCTGTCATTAAACACAACAAATTAAGTACTGAAGACATCAAGCAATGACTGATAAAGTAGCTGATAAATGAGTACTTGACACCAATATAAAAGCAGTCTGACTCAACAATGACCAAGATTCACCAAAGTAATTTATCCCTTAAACAGTGGGTAAAGATTACATGAAAAATGTACAATACATATATTGGTTTATGAAGCACTTTCATTAATGGCAGCATGTATGACTTTTTTTTAAAAAAATTACCTACATTTGAATTATGTATTTGTGGGATATTTTCCACCATGATGATATAACAAAATGGAAAATTTCAGAAGCGATAGTAACCCATGCATGCCAAACAGGTATAAAAAATAAATAAATAAAACTTAGCTTATTTTTACTTTAAATATATATGTCTTTGTTGCTATACTTATTGAGCACTTTATATATTGAGCACTTTAATGTTAGGGTTTTCGCCTTGGGGTTTTTTCTTTCTTACGAGTGCTTGATTTTTTTGTTCATGTACTTTGTTTCTTTTTTTTTTTTACGTCCCCTTCTTTTCCCTACGAGTTTGTCCTGAATGGGTTGTTCAAGATGATTTAAATTATTAGTACTAGTTTTGGCAGAGTTAGTTCTGTTACTATTAGTTCTGTAATTACTGTAGTTAATAATATTATATATATATATATATATATATATATATATATAAAAACTATAAAAATACAAAAATGACATCCTTAATTCAGTGAGAGTGGTTTTGACAAGTTAGAAACAGAGTACTGAACTGTTACATAATATCAGTCCTTCTGTATGGCAGTGGATACTGGACAATCTCATCACAGATGAAAAGACCTGAAGAAACAGAAATATGGTTCTACAGAAGGATGCTGAGAATACCAAGGATTGAACATGTGAACAATGACAAAGTTTTAGAGAAATAGAAACAAAAAGGACAAATATAGTTATCAGGTAGAAACAGTTAAAATTTCAGTAAATTTTTACTGTTACACGTGTCTTCTCTATTGACCTAATGCACATGACCAATCCCACTTCATCTTCATTGACCAGTGACTACTTAAAGAGCATAAAATAATCACAAAGGGGGCTTAGAAAATTTGACACTCACAAGACAAATTGAAAGCAAGAGGGACAGAGGAAAACAATGTATATCTTACCTACCTATATACGATGTAGCTTCCTTGTCTTTTCTACAAATATTTTCATAGCAACTGCTCTGATGATAACTTATTAGTTTGTCTTCTATTGGTTCTATTGCTATAAATTTCAACATTTATACCTTTGATTTTCTACATCAGTTTATGTGTCTATAATAATGTGCAGCCTCTTAGGGCTTTTTGTGCTCATACATTATTATTATTATTATTCCTCAGATATGCTTGGTCCTGGGTATAACGGTAAACTGCATCTGGCAGCAAGGCCCCTGATTGGGTGGTTGGGAGAAGCATGGAACCACCTCTTAATTGCTGTTGTTTACAGGTCCACCCTGACCCAGAGTAGTAGCACCTGTTAGGGTCCTAGCTATGGGCAAATAGTTACCCCCCCCCTACAAAATTGGGGTCAAAACATTATGAAAGTATAAATTAAACTTTTAGAGAAAAATATATATTTTTTGAAGGAAAAAAATTATGACCAGTAATACATTTTTGAATACAAAACTAGAAGACATCTTCAGTTTTCTAAAATAAAAATGAATTTTTTAAATTAAAACATTTTTTTCATCAAAATCTGACTAAATCAACCTTCTCCCTATAACTGAATATTAAAAAAATACCTTAAAACCCTACGTTTTGGACATTGAATAACCCACAGAGGTTGATATGCCATTAAACAAAACTCAAACTCCTCAGCCATGCTCCCTACACACCTCAGAGTATAGGGAAGATATTGTTGGGAGAATCCTGTTTGCCTTATTCCTCTAGGACTATTTGATTGGTATACTTAAACATAGGGAGGGTTCCAAGCACCTGTTATATCTGGGATTGTCCATCCAAGCATGGGTTTTCCTCAGAGGTTGAAATAGCAGTATCATATTTCTTTGTTCCCAGTCTGATTGACCCTACAGCCACTGCTTACTAAGTCAGTTTAATGTTTGATATGGTAAATGTAAGTGCATTTTGTTTAGTTGTTAGTCTGACATAAGGCTTGACATGACCAGATCAGGCCTTTCCAACTGCCCATCTAGCTCATGTAGGGGCCAAAGTGGTGTGTTAGAGTTTAGAAGTATATGTATAGCCCAACTTTTAAAACCCTCAACCATCAGGATCTCATGCCAAACAGGTACCCCCTTGGGGAACTTTTATCCACTGCCAACAGGGTGAGAAAAAAGTGGGTGGTAACACTTGTTATGGAATATGCCCATAGCTGGGAGCCTATGTTTTTCATGCAGGGATGAAAGTGCAAGGATAGTATTATATGGTATGAGAGACAAAGCGTTAACCACCACAGATTGTCATATTTTGTGCGACATATTGCCAAATATCATGTCAGCTGCTCCAGGACAATCACTGCTTTCACAACCATTCAATTCATTATCAGAGCAAGAAGAACTCTGCAGAAGGAAAGATTATGGCTGAAAAGTTTATAGGCTGACCAAGATATACAAAGGTGGGCTGAAAAAATTATAGGACAACCAAGATATACAAAGGTGGGCTGAGAAAATTATAGGACAACCAAGATATACAAAGGTGGGCTGAGAAAATTATAGGACAACCAAGATATACAAAGGTGGGCTGAAAAAATTATAGGACAACCAAGATATACAAAGGTGGGCTGAAAAAATTATAGGACAACCAAGATATACAAAGGTGGGCTGAAAAAATTATAGGACAACCAAGATATACAAAGGTGGGCTGAAAAAATTATAGGACAACCAAGATATACAAAGGTGGGCTGAAAAAATTATAGGCTGACTATGAAGGAGTGATGCTAGAACTGTGAAATCATGCAGGCATTAGTTTAACTTTTTTTAAATTATAACCATCTCACCCCAAGCAAAGCAGTACTGCCACTGGTGCACAGGGTGTTACATAATAGGAGAGTGAAGAGAGAGGAGAATAAGTCACAGAAGGTGTCGGAGAAAGGGTAAGAGAAGGTTAAGTACATAGGTGTAAAAAGGGCTGCATGAGAGGAAAGTGTAAAGTGAGAAGAAGGATGGGAGTCAAAGAGGAAAGAGATAACAGTTGACATTGCATTTAAACTCTTGGAGATTGTAGCTATCATGGAAGCAAGAATACAAAAAGGAGTTCTACAGGTGAGAAGTGTGAGAAAAGAAACTGATAGAGTAGAAGTTGGGGTTACATTTGATTGTTTTTACAATAAAAGAGTGGGACCTCATTGCAAGTCTGAGTAAATTCGTGTAGGGTGAACCAAGGGTCTAAGCTTGTCAAAGCAGAATCCGTGAAAGTATTTGCAGAAGAAGCAGAAGGAAGCCACATCTCATCGGTGAGAGTGAGAGAGAGATTGAAGTTGGGCCGCCAGGCCAGGATTGACTACATTGCTGGTTCTTGGGATTTTGTTGAGAACTCCAAGGTGAACATCGAGGGGGTGGCTGACCAGATATGACAGCAGTATTCAATGCACAGGTGGATGGTAGATTTGTAAATGTGCATGATGTATTCAGAAGAGAAAAACTTTTTGGCCCACACAGGTACCCAATCTTCTTAGCAATAGATGTAGCTATTAATTCAATGTAGTCGTTCCACTTAAGGTCAGATGAGAGAGTGAGGTTCAGGAGGTACAGTGTATTGCTCTCAAGAAGACTAGCGTGATCCATGCTGATGGTGGGTAAGAACGATTTTCTATGGGGGTTAGAGGGTAGCAGCTTTGTTTCTTATAAATAACGGGGTTGTTTCTTTCCACATAAACTGACATCAGTTCAAAGAAGACTTCAAAAGCAAGTAGTAGTGACTTCCCTTGAAAATGGGCAAAATTTGCCATCATGGTGTTATCAAGTGTCTATAGAAAAAGTGTTTAGGCCCCCAGGTCATTCATGCTGACATTAAGAGAAAACACTCCAGCTTTACCAACAGTGCAAAAATTAGGTGGCTGAATTTAGGAGGGAAAGAAAGAATCTTGAAGATGCCTCAGCTCTGGATCTCCTACAACTGCCACAACTAAGAAATATATTGGTAATGGTTGACAGCAATTGATTATAAATCAAATAGCCAATGCTATTAACATATCACATGAGAGAGTTAAAAATATTCTACACAATGAACTTGGCATGACTAAGGTTTTTAATCAGTAGGTACTATGCCTTCTGAAACAAAAACATACCAACTGACAACACCACAGGAAAATCTAATATTGTTTGAGCAAGATCCAACTGTTTTCATTGAACGTTTCCTAACCCAGGACAAGGGTTGGGTTCATCACTTTAAGCCAGAGACAATCCATGCACTGGAAAGAAACTCCATGTTCAGGGAAAGAGATCGCTTTAGCTTTTTCAAATGTGAAAGGCATTGTGTTTATTGACTATTTTCAAAAGGGCCACACCATTAATGGAGAGTACTAGGCCAGCTTGATAAGGCATTTATGAAAGGATATCAAGAGCAAATGGCCAGAAAAACTGACAAAAAGGGTCTTGTTTAATCAGGAAAATGCTCCAGCATACAAGTCCTTAATTTCAATGACTGTTGTGCGTGACTGAACTGATTGATCACCCTCCTTATTCTGAGTTGACTATCATCTGTTCTACAACAGGAAAAAACATTTGGCTAGGAACCAATATTGCAGTGATTACGACTTTTTTGACTAACAGGAAGAAGTGTCTTTGTCAGATAACATTGTTTTTTTGGGTTTTTTTTTTTCCAAATAAACTGACAAGAAGAAAAGTTGAAATGCAAGATTTCCCAGCATCACTCACTTATCGTCAGCCTATGAACTTTTCAGCCCACCCTCTTAACTCAACAGTTAGTCCCAGTTTGGTAACAGTAGAAATTGGCTTGGTTGTCTTACCAGCATATAAACCCTTGTGGGTCAGTAGAAATTGGTCAGGCAGTAATAGAACATCTGACTTTTGTGCCAGTAATTCCTTTGCAAATTAGCAAATTATATAAGTTGCGATAAAATGTGTAAGTTAATACTATTGGGACACTCACACATCAGAAGATGGTAAGTGATGTTTATCTTAGTCTTAGGGATTTTGTGTTTTTATAATCAGCAATAAAGTTTGTGAAAATAGATCTTCAAAAACAGAACAAAAAAAGAAAATAATAGATAAATATATGACAACTTTTAAGCACAACTGAGGCGGCTGATTAGATGGCAGGGAGCAGGTCCATTGTCAAGGTAGTTCCAAGACTGTCTGTGATAGTTGCTAGATACACAATGGGGTGTAAAGATGGGCAGAGGCATGGAAATAGTGAGTGAGAATAAGTTCCAGCTGATTGAGATGAAAAGCTGATTTGTAAGTCTGAGATGGCTGAAATCATCCCACATCCCTAGACACTTATTTATCCTGAAATAAGCAACAAAATTTACTGAAAACAGAATTTGACTCTTCATTTCTCACAATGACGTATTCACCTGTTATTTGCTGGTGAATGTCCAGTAGATCTTCCCTAAATTTTGGCACATATTGATGCAAATAAAAACAGAGACACAATATGAGGTGGTTTGTCTGGTTAGAGAAAAGCTGAGAGGAACCTGTTGCAGGTTTAAATTATGTTTGTCTATCTCTTATCAGCCATGCTCATTATGTTTGCCTCTCTTTTATAGGTTATAGCAGCAACAACTCAGTATAACAATATTTAACATGGCCTATGGATGAAAGAGTTAATGGATTTTTTAAAATTATTACGAATGAAAAAGATTTAACTAAAAAAAAATTTATTCTGATAAAAGAGGGTTAAAAAGAGAGCAATGTTTTTTTTTTTGTTAGAAAGAGATTCACTTTCCCAAGATTACAAATTGGCTAAAAATAGGACTAGAATGTAATCATATCATATGATTGTTGTTATCCAGTGAGATGCCACTGAGAGGTTAGGTGTTAAACTCACCTTGTTGAAAGAGGAGACATTACGAAACAATGCTTAGACGAAAAATGATTAGGAAAGTGAAATTTGTATTCCCCCCCCCCCCCGGTTCATATTTTCCCAGCCAAAAATTGTAAGGGATAACTGACATGAATGGAGGTCATATGTCAGGCAGCTCTATTGAAAGAAGTTACATTGCCTGTGGGCGAAAAAAAATTGAGAAAAAATTTTATATTTTTATTATCCTAAATCTTTGGCGAAACATGGCCAATATAATTAGAAGTCAAAATGTCAGAACCACCTCATTGAAATCAGTGTAACAAATCCCCAAAACGCAGAGGCAAAAAACAATTGAAGAGAACATTTTATTTTCTTTGTTCTCAGCAGAATACAGCCAATATACACCTGCATGAATAAGAGATCAAAATGTCAGGCTCACCTTATTGCAAAGTATACACAAAATGAAAAGAGAGGAATTTTTATTCATATTTCCTTAGATTGAGAAGTTGGTCTAGAGCAAAGGTTAAGTTGATTTGTTGAGAGAAGAAAAAGAACAATTATTAATTACTGGGGGTAAAATGACTAATTAGAATTTCCCTGAGTGAAGCTGACGTCATGTAATAACTCCACCCAAGCGGAGGAGAACAGTTCTTGATTGGATTTGTGAAACAGAGACTGGTTGAACGTTAGGATATTTGCATAACACCTCTTATGTGTCCTCACCACACCAGTAAAAGGAGACATGCATAAATACGAGAGTTCCGAGGAGCCAAACACAGTTCCATCCCAGAGATGTAGTGAGATGGAGTTAGTTGCCATGGCGCTGTAGCCTGCCAAACTGATGATAATAATAACGCTGATGAACATTTTCGCAACGTACGAATAGTGGTGTTTGAATTTACCCATTACCTGATTATCAAGTCTGGCCAAACTTAGAAAAACTGGTTGAAATTTTCATTCCATCACCAATTAATAAGAACAGGTTTAGAAACAGATGAACTGTAATTATTTTTCTCTTATTTTTTGTATATAAATACTATCTGCAGTTTAAGCAGGCATCATTCATTTTATTTCTAAAATTGGTGCCATTTTTATTTCCACAATTGTGCATGTGTATCCAACTTGGTTTAGCTTGGCAGAGATACTCCAGTGAGAATTCAGTTTAACTCTCTTAAGATCAAAATCACAACATGGGTAAAACAGATTAGAGTTGAAGAAGTCAAGCAAAGAACCAGCTGCTGTGTCAACGCCATCAATGACTGACAAGCATGGCTGATGCTTTTTCTCAGACCAGAATTGATCCTGACACAAGAGACAATGGGCCATGAAAGCTCCGACAGTATGCTGCGTCACAATAGAGATCTGATCAAAAAGTATCAAGATTGTTGGCATGGTAATGGAGCTGCTATGTAACACCATGCAATATTTCTCCTCTTTTCATCTATCCTAGTTTCCACTTTGCCATTCATTTACACAAATTCATTAGATAATTTGTTTTCCATTTCCCTTTACTAGTCTTGCCTTCAATGTCCTTTGTTTTCCAAACTCTCCTTCCTCATTCCCAGAAATTTCAACTGTCTCTTTATGATTTTAAGTTTCAGTCAGTCAGACAAGTGCCATACATGAAACACACTTGGGTGATCATGTCTTGTATGAGACATGACTGACTGGGCAGAAGATTTTCCTGCAGCCAGTTGCCATTACTTTCTGCAGTAAGATGGTTGCTAACCAAGGCTATAGGACCCAATCTGTCATGCTATTCAATCCATAGGTGGAGGGAGAAGAGATAGATTATATTATTATATCAATGAGGAGTAATTAGTGAGGGGGATCAGTTTATTATTTCATAACAATAGAAAACTGATCTCCCACTTTAGGTTTAACAGAAACATTGTATTTGTTTCCAATTATATTAATTTGTACTAATTTTACAGGGAATCAGTTTATTACTTCATGGCAAGAGAAAACCAATCTCCCGCTTTATGCCAAGTAGAACTATTATATTCAGTTAATGCCATACATGATACATGCTTGGGTGATCCTGTCTCAAAAGAGACATAACTGACTAGGCATAAGATTTTCCCACAGTAGGTTGTCATTACATTACAATCCTGCTATTTAACATATAGCCAGAGGGAGAAGAGACAGATTAGTACCTTACCCAAGAGTATTTGCATGTAAGTGAATACAAGGAATTCAACTGAAATTGAACTCGGCTCTCTGATTTCTCATTCCGAGCTGGATTGTAAGTTTCAGTTAAGTACCATACGTGATACACACTTTTTGGAGATCATGTCTCAAAAGAGACATGACTGACTGGGCAGAAGATTATTCTGCAGTAGGTTGCCATTGCTTTCTGCAGTAGGCTGGTTACCAGCCAAGGCTATAGAACCCAATCTGTCCTATTATTTAATCCATAACTGGAGGGAAGAGATGGATTAATAACTTTCTCAAGGATATTTGTGCATAAGTGAATGCAAGGAATTCAACTGGAAAGTGTCCTTTTTATTCTTAGTTTGCTTAAAGCATCTTTTGTTTCTCACATGTTTTGTCCATAGTGTTTTTCTGTAAAACCACACCTGTTGCTACAAGTTTCATTTCCATTTGTAAGGAAATTGTCCAGAATTCTTTGCTGCATATGAGGATGAGTATTGTACAGTCTTTGCTTTTAACAAAATGTTCTTATCTCTTAATACATTTAGTTTCTGAAAGAATCTTGCTATTCCAATTTTGGATTTCTATGTCACATCCGTCATCTGTTAAGCTACTTCCTGGGACTAACAGGTACTACCACTCTGGGTTGGTATAGACCTGGGAACAAGAGCTAAACGATGATCCCATACTTCTCAAAAGCCCCCTATCAGAGACCTTACTGCCATATGCATTTTATTGTCACACTAAAAAAAACAATATGAACACCATTAAGTAGATGAAAGATGAATAATCAAATTCATGCATAATCAGCCTTCCCTAAATGGCTGGGTTAAATCATTCACTAATCCTTGATAATCAGATTAGCTGCAACAACTTGTATGAAGTCTGATCAAAAAGTATCAGGATTGTTGCTATGGTAACAGGGCTAAAGTAGGTCAAGTGAAGTTATTTGGTACAAATTGATGTTATCTTAGTGTGCATGCACCACAGTATGCTTTTGCTCACTTCCGCTGTTTATAGAAGACGTGCAAGGAAAGTGTGTAGAGTGCGGTCATTTTGCCACACCAGAGATTTTATCAGTGACCATGAATTGTGCAGTGACTACATTCCCCAGGTCCTACACAACCACTACATTCCCCAGTTCCTACCCCTTGAAACATTTTCTCTTTCCAAATATCAAACCTCACTTGAAAGAAACAAGATTTCAGAATGCCAACTTTGAAGGAAATTAAATAACAAATTGATATGTATTATAGTTTTCTTTTTATAGCACTTATCTTAATACTGTTTAATCAGACCTTGTATAAAGCATTCAATCATTTGTAAGCAGGTACATTAGTTTATAGGGATTTCATATCTAAACTAGTCACAAGTTCAGATATATTTATGACTTCAATCTTGTAGAAATCAAATAACTTGCCTTCTAACATGGCTGCTTCCTTTTTGTCTTCTTGAAGTAATCTAATTCATAGGAGATTAACTAATTCAGCAAGTGGGTTAGTTCACTATACTATAATGGACCTGCCCAACACATTTTCATGAGTGGATTCTATTCACTTATATATCTCCATTAGATCACTCAATAAGTATTCCTTTCATTTGGAGTGACTACACCAATCTACTTCTGTGTCAAATCACTTGCTATTAACCAATATCCAACAAATCTTTTGACAAGATTGCTGTAATTTTTGAAGAGCTAAGTTTTTTTTTAATAATCATGTCACCCCAAGCAAGGCATTTTACTGCCACTGTTGAGCAGGGGATTATGTAGGAGGTAAGTTATGAAAAAGAGTGACAGATTACAGGGTGCATCAGGAAGAGAGTAGGAGAAGGATGAGAATACTGATGAGAGAGGAGTGGAAGAAGAAAGGAGCACGAGAGAGAGAGGATGCAGGTTAGTGAGACAGGAGATGACTATTGACTTTACATTTGAATTCTTGGAGATTGTAGCTGCCGGGAAAGCAAGTAAACAGAAATGAATTCCACAGGCAGGAAGTGTGAGAGAAGAAGCTGATGGAGTAGAATTTGTGTTTACAATTTATTGGTTTCACAGTAAAAGGGTGGGACCTAGTTGCTAATCTTGTGGCTCAAGCAAATTCATGTATGGGGGATACCAGCGAGCTAAGTTCATCTGAGCAGAAGCCATGAAAGTATTTATAGAAGAGATACAGGTAAGCCACATTGTGCCGGTGAGAAAGTGACTGTGAGAAAGTGGCTGCCAAGTCAGGATCGATCACATTATAGATTCTCCATTTGGATTTTGTCAAGGACCCCTAGGTGGATAGCAGGAGCACCCAACCAGACATGGCAGCAGTATTCAATGCACGAGAAGTGGTATTCAGATTTTTGCTATGGCTTTTTTTATTTCTATAGGGGACACTTCAAATTTTAGCCCCAAACAATGCTGGATAACTTCAGGATGGGACTACTTTGAAGGAGATTAAATGCTGAATTGATAAGTGCTGTTTTCTTTTTATAGTACTTATCCCAATACTTTGTGATCAGCCCTTGTATGTTTGGCAGCTATATGTCTTCAAATCTATTCAGAAATAGGTATTTAAATATTTTCTCTAATGTTAATTGTCATTATTACAAGAGCTGTCCCCACATTATTATCACATCTCAGCCAATCCATTCTACAACCTTCTTCAACCAATACAGAAGATACCTTCTATAACCTACAGCCTTCTCTAACAAGGTGCAAGACGTAACCCACATACAACTAAGAAAAGCAGCTTAGAAACTTTGATGAGACTAATATATAGGCTCTCATTTAAAACAGAATACTATAATTAAAAAGATTATGCTGGTAACAGAATTTTGATTCTTGAAACCTTTGTGTATTTATTTGAATGTTTTCTGAATTTTTACTTTTAAACCAGTTATTTTTATTTATTTATTTTTTAAAAATCAATACCCCTCCACCCAAGCAAGGTGATAATGCTAATACAAGAGGCAGGAAGGACAGTGAAGGAGTAGACTTTAAAAAGGAACCAGGGTACTTATGCATAAGTGAATGTAACAAATTCGACTGGAATTTGGAGTCAATATCCATTACACTAAAATGCAAATTTAAAACTTACATAGCAAGTATATTAAAATATATATATATATATATATATAAAAAGGATATATTAAAATATATAAAATTGTAAATTATTTTACTTCTATTGAAACTATTTTAAATGCCTAGCTGTTTATATAACTTGTGATATAAATAGGATGTATTTTCAACAGATATGTCAAAACTGATTTGGTTTGATGATTGCATATATTTACATTGGTAATTATTTTCCTTTTGAAATTTACAGCAAATCATTTCATAAAATGCATATTGAATTATTTAAAAGAAAAAAAAAAATAAACAAAACACACTTTTATACCCTCTAATGATTGCATATATAACAAGAATTTATTAAACACATGCATGCAGGCTTTCATTCCTACTAATGATTATGTAGTGACAGAAACAAATAACCCCTGACCCCTATTATGAGACAATGTAATGGGCTGGAACTATTGAGAGAGAAACTAAAGAGAGAGTAAAAGACAAAGACAGACCTAACAACAGGCAGAAAGTGAGAGAGAGAAAAAAACTTAACATAAAAATATAACAAAATTATATTTCTAAGTTCTGATCTTCAGGGCTGGCACAAGGTCTTGGTGAAGAGGTCTTGGTGAAAGTGGATTCCACTAGCAGTAATGTGGGGTTGGCCAGAGTCTGGGTTCAGTTATCTTCAATCCTTAGCATCAACCTTTTTCTAAAATTTCATTTTTAAAATACGTTTATTCAAGCTACTCTTAACTATCTGTAAAAAAAAAAAAAAAAAAAAAAAAAAGAGCTTAACGACACAATTCACTCTGCCAGAAATTTGGAGATGACATACTGCACTGATTGGCATTTGCACAGGACATTTCAGTGTTTTGGTGTCACTCTGATAACAGTGCAGAGGTTTCGGAAAGAGTTGGACAAGTTTAATTACAAAAATATTAAGAATGATCATAACATCATGCCTCCTTTCATTTTCCCACAGAACCTAAGACTGAATATCAAGTGCCTTGATGAGGTAATGTTTCTCTGGGTCAAGAGGGTGGTTGCTGAAATACCCTATATCTAGGAGCAAGATTCCGTACCATGCCATACAAGCAAGAGAACTCAGACTGCAACTCTCTTGATTATTATATGTGGGACACACTTATACGAGAGATCAACAAAATTCCTTGTAACAATAAAGATAAACTGAAGGCAAGGATTTCAGACAGCATTTATCAATTTAAACAAGGAGATCATCCAGAATAGATGTAGGAAATTCTGAAATCATCTAGAGGCTGTGGTTAAAGCTAATGGTGATTTTATTAAATAAATTTACTTTTTAGTATTTCAAGATATCTAGGTGTAATTTTGGTAAATACATCTGTTAAAATGAGATGTCAATGTTATTTTTATTTTTGTGTAATTTAGATGACAATTTATCCGTCTCACCTTTAATTTTAACACAACTAATTTTTATGATTAATATTAAAAATATATATAGCCTTTGAGATTAAAGTTAATGAAAAACTTAATTGGGCAATTAAAATCTTGCAATGAAACATATCCCTTCAAATATTCCTTTTACAACCCAAAAGTATGCCATTGAAGATTCACAAATTACTTAGAATGACCTACAATGACATTACTTATAGTCCCGGTCAGTGTAAACATTTGTTTAATTAACACTTCCAGAGTAGAGTCAAAATGTCTCTGTTGCCTAGATTAAAGATGCTCACATATTTTTAGAAACTTATTTGAAAAAAATATCATCCTATATTTCCTCCCAACTTGCGAAAAGTAAAAACAAACATTTGAAAGAAAGAAAAAAGATACGCATACTTCTTTCAACCATGCACCGAAAATCAAATTATACAAGTAATTTTTTATAGAAAATTGTCGAGAAAATCAGATTTGTTATTTTTTTATGATGGAGATGGAGGTTGTAGTCAAACAGAAAAAAGAAACTACGAATTTAGATACCCCCACTTAATTGCCCAAAAAACACCATATCATGATGTTAAAAGAGCTCAAACTTAATAAAAACAGTTTTATCATCAAAATATTATTAAGAGGAAAGATCAGATTTCATTGTCATTATTTTTTTAAAAATTTTCCAATCCTTTCTAACACGTTTGAAATTTTGATTAAAATTTCATTTTTTTTGTTTTTTGTTAGTGATTCACAGTATGTTTACGTAAGGTGACTATTAAGAAAATGGAGTCAGTCAAGTAAAATGATTTTGGAGGCAAATAAATTTAGCAAAGGTACATCCTCTAGCATGCCTGAATTTGTGTTCAAAATAAAGTCCCTGTAGACAGCTTCTGTCATACTTTCTGTTCCCTCCAAAGGTAACAGCTAATCTTGGTCCTCTGATGAATGACTTCAGTTTGGAAATGCAGTTTGATACAATCATGCAGTCTAGCATCGATTATGATTCACATGGTCATATATAAAAATCATATCTGCCTGCTCATGATATATCCTGACATTGTTAAACAAAACACTTCTCAGTTAAGCATGGAAGGCATACTAGCCACAAAAGTACATGAAAGATAAATGTAACCTGATCTATACATCACCACAGCACCATCTACCATAAACTTTCTTTAAACTTAACTCAAAGCAGGAAGGAATTGTGAATATATGTTTATATGGAAATTCTGTCTGTTTTTGCCTCCCAAGTTTGTAAAAAGCATATTTCTGATCACATCTATTGAGGGACAGCCCATTATGAAGCATTTTTTTTACTGTCTAGGTAATCTAGCCATTGAGCACTTTTCTTTACCAAGTAGGTAGGTGTCTGCCTTTAGAACATTTTCTTTTACCTTTCCTTGTTTTCTCTCGATTAAAGTGTTAAGCCTTTTGGCATATTGTCTGTTAGTTAGACTAACATAGTTGGTTTCTCTTTAATAATGATAATGATATGTCTCTGTATATAGAGATAACAGAACATTAAGATTACACATTTCACCTCATTATGGTAAGTATGTTCAGGTTAGGATGAGAAAAATCAGTGTGTAAGGAAAGACTAAAGGAATTTTAAGGGAGAAGTAATAAATCTTTTTACCAAATGATATGGCCAGTGTTGTGGGTGAGGAGGTAGCAAAACTTTCAGGAGGTAGTATCTGATAAGAATAATTTTCATTGTCTTATCTCTATTTTTGGTATCTGTCTACATTTCTGAGATGAGGTAGTATTTACACTATTTACATTATTCGGAATATTGTCCTCATCTTTGTTGCCATTTGTACGATCCCGCCTTCTTCAGGTGCTAGGAATTTCAAACCGAACCCCTTATTCTGATCACTGGGGTATATCATTCTCGTTCCTTGTGCAAAGCCTCTTTTGATAGTCATGAGTTATCTCCCTCTAACCAGACTGTAAGTTACTTGTTCACCACTGCTGTAGCCTGGTATTGAACTCACAACTCTTTGGGTCAAGTCACTGGAACTAATCAATGTCTATATCCACTGGGCCATGTGTCCTTAAGGAAATTCTTAACAAGTGAAGAAGGCCAGAGTGTACAACAGCCGAAACACTGTACAAATGGCAACAAAGATGAGGACAATAGTCCAAATAATGTAAATAGTGTATCTCTATTTTTGTTTGGATATTATTATACATCCTACTAGTAATATATATATATATATATATATATATATGTATATATATATTAAATTAAAAAAGGATTAATTCAATGATGTTGAATGGCCATTTCGATATGAAGATCCCCACGGGGGATAACACATCACTTCAGTAACAGAAAAATCCTTTCAGAAACTGGAGAAAAATTAGTCTACTTTTCCTTTTTAAATAGATTTGCAAAGAAATTAAAAAAGAAAATAAAAAAGAAAAATAAAAGAAAAAGATAAAACAAAATAAAATCAAGTAAACAAGAAAAGAAAAAATTGACATCGTCTGGGTTCGCAAAAGAAGGAAAGAGAATTGTAACTAAAAATTAACAGATGGCCGTGTTGAATCAACGTAAGGTTAAGCAACACGGAAAAAAGGTGGGAGATAAGAGAGATAAAGGAAGGAAGGGAGGGAAAAAGAAAAAAGAAAGAAAAAAAATGTTATATATTACAGACGCTGGACATATTCAAAAACCTAACTTCCCAAAAACATTGAAGTATTAGAAAAAGGCCTTTACTTAAAAAGGCATAATTATTTTTAAAGGGAATAAAAAGATATAGGATTTAAAATAAAATTATTTTAAAAAAATTAGGTCATTTGAATTAAACTAAATAAAGACATCGCTAGGTAAAAAAAAAAAATTCATTTACAATTATACATACATATAGAAGTACACACAAACATACATACGTATACACACACACACACACACAATTCTACGATTAAGAATACATATATACATACACACATTCAATTTCATACACACTTATATACGTATAAACACATACATGCGCATACACACATATGTGTACACACCTATATACAAAAAATTCACACACACTATGTGTACACACACATGCACACATATACATACACACACACATATATATATATATATATATATATACATACATATTACATATGCACCCACACACATACATATAAAAAAATATAAAAAATTAATGAATATTATGAAAAAGAGCATTTAAATAGCTAAAAAAAATTTTTCCCACATAAATACATATACACACATATATACTAATATGCACATCCACACACAAACATACACATAAAAATTATAAAAAGAAAAATTAAAAATTAAAAAAAATTAAAATATTTAAAAAATTTTTTAAAAATTTAAAAATTAAAATTAAAAATTAAATTTTAAAATCCGCCCTATGACGGCACTTATTAATGAATTCCTTCCTAAGATTCAAAAGCAAGTCCTGATGAGGATACTTCAAAATCAGAATCTTCTCCAATAAACATAGACGACACCTATCATGAAAATTTTTAGGGGTACAAGCTGAGCCTATTAATTTCCAGCTGACTATAGGGTCCTGCCCTTCCTCCATTTCCCAGAATCTACGTGATAGTGCCGTCTGGAATCTTTGGTTAGGGTTCGAAAACGAGTACTTGTGATTGTAAAGTCTCTGTTTGAAAGGGCCCGCGGACATGCCAATATAAGTCCAGTAATTGTCTTTGTTGTTAGATGGAGAAATACGGGCTTCATAAATTACATGGGTGGATTTACATTTGCCCTGCACCGAGCAGGTATCCACAGAATTACAATTACATTTATCAACAATTTTGGATTTAACGTCGGTATTATTTGGGTTCGTTAAAATATGCCTAAAGTGTATATATATATATATATATATATATATATATATATATATATATATACACACACACACACACACTTTTACAAATTAGGGGTGGGCAGGTTCCTCACAAAAAAACAAAGACAAAAGTTCATATAAAGATGTGTGTGCAAATCCTTCCTTTTTGAGTTTTTAAGTTTAAAGAAAGTTTACAGTAGATGGCACTGTGTTGCCATGTAGATTAAGTTACATTTGCCATTTGTGTACAATTGTCACTAGTCTGTCTTCATGTCTAACATGTATACTAGTCAGTTAACTGAGAAGTATTTTGTTTAACAATTGCAGAATATTCATACAGTGAGCAGGCAGATATAAGTTTTACATACAGCTGAGCAAATAATAATGGCTGCAAGGCTGCACAGTTATATAAGATTGTGTTTCTAGACAGGAGGCATCCAAGTCAATCAATCTTTGCTGCTATTTATCATAGCATTGCTGAGATAGAATCCATGGCACCACAAACTATGGATTGAGGAATACCAAGATCTGCTCATACATCTGACCACAAAGAACACATTCTTCTGTTGAAGATGACCTGGGTATAAGAACACATCAAGTAGTCCTAGCATATCATATATCTTACAGTACTGCATGGAGGGGACATCAAGAGCAGCTCCTGTATCTTATATTATTTACAACATGTGCAGTATCTCAAACTCTGATCACTTACCACAGAATTTTTGCAGATTGTGCAATAAACAATCTGCCAGTCCATTGTCTCTTCAGTCTTGTTTACAACATGAGGAAACATTTGGAAGAAATGTAATAAAAAATTTACACAACCAACATTTGTGGGTGGATCAGAATCCCCATGATACAATACAGGCAAGACACAAGCATAGTGTTTACAATTAATGTGTGGGCTGGAATTGTAGGTGACTGGTAGATCCATATGTTCTCCAGCATATCTTACAGGAGACGTCTTAAGAGACTATTTCAAACATGCTTCCAAATCTGCTTGAGGATGTACCCCCTGCTAATTCGAAGACATACGTGGTTGATGGATGATGTGACTCCAACACATTTTAGTCACATTCTTTGTAATGCACTGGCTGACATCTACCATGAAAGATCAATAAGTAGGGGAGGACTGATTTCATAGCCTGCATGTTCCACCAACTTCAATTCTTGGTATTTTTATCTGTGGGACCACTTAAGCAATTGTTAATGTGTCCCGATGGCCTGCAAAACCATTCAATATCATGTGGGTGTATTTGAAAAGGTTTGCCAGTCAATGATCTGACAGTTTTATGTGTAGGTAGAAGCAAGCAGAGGATATTTTGAACATTTGTTATGAGTTGCTTTCTGTGATACAATGACGGTCTTTTAGACAAATTTATATGGACATTTTACCTTGTTTTGCTGTTAGTAATTCGCCTCTACAATTTGTAAAAGCATTTTTGATACACTGTATGTGTGTGTGTCTTTAACAGATTTTGATTTTTAACATTTATCACAAAGATGTTATATATATATATATATATATAATAATAATAAATTATACTTTAGAACATGTACAAACTACTACAAAATTGTACATTTTTTTGACATTGAAAGAACAATATCTCATCAAGTAGATAATAATGACGGTATTCATTGCTCTATTTCTATATTGAGCACTGTTTTAAATTAATGTTTTTTAACGTTGCAAATACTTTCTTCGTTCCTTATTCATTTGGTGATGGATAATATATATATATATATATATATATATATATAATCCTACATTTAAGGCATGACTTTCATGCATATGCAATCAACAAGTGGATATTATAAACTGTCTGCTTTTTGGATTTTAATTTTTATTTTACATTTATTGCTTAAGGTTGTTATAAATCTGGGGTGCCATTTTTTCATTTATTAAATGTATGATTTATTTAGTTTTAGAGCAAAACCCAAAAATAGAATAGGAAACTAAAGTCGTGGGAGTTAAGGGAAAAAGAAAAAAGGAAAATATTTATATGGTGGGGGGCTGATTTGTTTGTCATAAATATATAACCTCCTTTTAATTTATGATAAAGATGCTGAAAAAATAATAAGATGAAGAATTATAATAAATATGCATATATATATATATATATATATATATTAATGCAGGTTTCATTGAATAATATAGACAAGTTTTGTCTATTAATTTTGTGTAGGATCCGTTCATGTAGTATATAAATTCATATGTCCATTTAGAGAATGTATCTCTAACAACCTCAATAATATCTACATCGGCCACACCACAAATTCGCTCTCACGGCGTCTGACGTTGCACTTAAATAAAAATTCAAATATATTCCGTCATTTAGAACAACACGGTTATCAACGCACACTTCTGAGAAAAACGCTTGTTGATAACACGTACATACTCAAACAAGAAAATAATAAGCAGAAACTAAAAATCCTCGAAGCACTCTACATTAAACAGTTTAAACCTGGTTTGAATACAATCAATTTCGATATTTCCAACAACGTACTCAAATGTCTGTAATCAGACCAGGGACCACAACACCACTATTTTGTCACTGTCTTCGGCCATCCGCCACGGTAGGGATGGACTTATATTTTCAATTCAATTATCTTTATTGTTAATAGCTTAAATGTTCTATGTTTACTGTGTGTTATTATTTACTCTTTGATAATGGCTTATGTGAGCCGAAAGCTTAGACCCGATAAAAAATTCAACAAATACTGTGATTTTTTGTTGTCTTTTAACGACATCACCATCAAGTATATCAGACGGTATGAACGGATCCTACACAAAATTAATAGACAAAACTTGTCTATATTATTCAATGAAACCTGCATTAATGAAAAAATGCTGCCAAAATACACACAATATATATATATATATATATATATATACATACACACACAAAAGAATAAGAAATAAAACAATTGCATTGTTCATAACATTAACAGTGCTCAATATAAAAATAAAGTAATAATATATATATATATATATATATATATATATATATATACACACACACATACATACAGTGGGGGGAAAAAAACTTTTTAGAATAGAATAAAATGCAGAAGTGTTTTTTTTCATTTGTAATAAAACATCTTGAAAATATGCAAAATGGCATCAAAATTGATTTATGCAACTCATTTGAAAACAAAATAAATTTATTCAAGCCTCTAACATTACAAGTATTTATACTCTCCTGAATAATCTTAGCTTCATTGCCCAACTTGAGTGGACATGTTGAAGAGGTGAGAAGAGCAGAACTGAGAAATTTGACCGAAATCCAAAAAAACAAAAAACAAAAAAAAAAACGTGTTCACCATTTACATTAAATACAAGGAGTGGATGCTTCGTCTGTATTAATGACATTGTTATTGTTTGTAAAACTTATATAAAGTTGGACCATATTAACTTATAGAATTTGGCTTGTAAAAGAGATTAGCGGCTTTTTACTACTCTGAAGTAAAAGCTTAAACAAAAGCATATGGAAATGATCCAGACATCTTCTCTATTATGATAAAGACTTGTGTGTGTGTGTGTGTATATATATATATATATATATATATATATATATCCCTCTTATCATGCTTATGGAGAGAGAGAGAGAGAGAGAGACAATGGTGAGGCAGCGTCGACTCAGTTCTCTTTACTACCAGTTATGAAAGCTCTTAACACATGTTTGTTCTTTAACAGTGCCTTATTTTATTTTTTTTGCAATAATTGTATGTGTGTGTATATGTATATATATATATATACATATATATATTTATAGTGAGCACCCCCCATACTGACGGTGGTTAAGGACCTATTCACAAATACTTGTAATACCCCTAAAAGTGCTTATGAGTACCTATTTTGATTGTTAAAACCCCTCATATACTTTAAACTTTCATCCTAAGCAATTTAGAAACATTTTATACCTTTTTGAAAACATTTTTTTAAAATAGTACTGTATTGGTGACAACACATTTAGTGTAAATTTTCATTCACACGTACAATAACTTTTTTCTTTTATGCATACATAGGTACAAGTATTGAAAATATTAAAATATGTACGTGTACAGTAGTAACACACAAAAACAAACTTAGAAAAAGCTGGGCGTTTAGGTGGCATCTTAGGATTTATGTAAAAGGAAAAACACAATAGTGAATTCACAAAGATTCACAGAACATAACACGAGGGAACTAGTCAGGTTTACAGCTTCCATGAAAGTGGCTGAGCATTTTGCATATCAGCCAATGTGTGCCGGTCTTGTACTGCCATCAGATCATCAGCCAATTGCATTCAACTACTGGGGCAAACATATACATACATGCACCCAACTGTTGCACCAGAAAATTCCATGGAGAGAACAAGTAAACAAGGAAGTCTAAAAGAAAAGAAAAAAAACAAAACAACAAAAACACAAATTCATAAAAAGACACAAATTGAAGCAAGAGGGTTTGGATAACTTAAGAAAGTGACAAGAAGGGACTAGAAATAAACTGCAAGAAAACCGAATACATGGTCATCAGCAAAATGCCAAATACAGGTGAGGGATACTAGAATGAAGCAGGTACAAAAATTTAAATATCTGGAAGTGTTCTAACAGATGATGGAAAGTGCGACACAGAGATCCAAAGGTGAATTGGCATGGCGAAGGACGCATTCCAGAAGTTGAGTAGAGTATTAAGAGACAGGACAATTTTGCTAGAAACAAAGAAGAGAGTACTGGATTGCTATGTGATGTCAATTCTTCAACATGGCAGTGAATGCTGAACAATATCATCAAAGATGAAGGAAAAACTTGAAGCAATTGAAATGTGGTTCTACAGAAGGATGCTGCAAATATCATTGAGCATGTGAGCAATGATGAGGTTTTGGAAAGGATGGAAACGAAAAAGAAATCAATACCGAGCATCAGGAAAAGACAGATAAAGTTCCTGGGATATGCAATTAGAAAGGAGGGCTTGGAGAACCTGATACTAACAAGCCAGACAGAAAAAGAGACAGGTGAAAGCAGTGGATAACATATTTGAACTGCCTAATAAGGTGGATGACAGAACGAGGGTTGTGTGGTGTAACAGGAGAAAGCGTGCTAAGAGCCACCAAGGATAGCGAGACATGGAAAGCCATGATCGGCCACGTCCTGAAAGGACAAGGCACATAGAAGAAGCAGAACCCTAACTTCACAAGGTATATTGAGAACAAGATTGCTAGGGGATGGTGGCAAGTAACTTATCTGACTAGTTTGTATGAATGGATGGCAGAATAATGGTGGTCGAGGTTCAAGGGCCTTGGAAAAGGGAGTAAAACTGATAGAAAATTAGGGAAAGACATGATTGCCTACACCCTGGCGCACAATAAGAAGTCTTATCTACAGTCTGAAATTTTTCCTTTTCAATGATATTTATAGCTTAAGAATAAAAAAACAAAAATTACAGAGAAACTAAGGTGGGGGTCTGCCAAAGAAAGTTGTCAATCATATGTAAAATGAACAGGACAATTGAAATGAAGAAAATAAATTCAATGCAAACACACAAAAAAAGAAACAAAAGTTATAGGAGGTAACACCATAAAAAGTAATATACTGTAAGAGACACAATTATATTTTAAGCAGTTTTAAGAACTATTCTGACCATAAGCATATTTGAAGGTTTCGAAACAGCCAGAAAATTGTGACATTTTTGTAAGAGTAATAGTAATATTAGACTGGGGTTGACAATGCATGTTTCACTGACATGATGAAATAGCTATCCCCACTAAATTTGATCTGAATTTACAGATAAATAAACAAATATCTGCTCTGTAAATTAAATTTACATTGAGCTCTCTGTTGAATCAGTTTTAATATTTAAATATTACTAGGATCCTCTCAGATTATTTACCGATTTTATCTTGGATTTTTTAGTGCTATAAATTAATGTATATTTGGGCAGCAATCTTGTAAACAGGTTTCATTAAAAAAAAAAACGACCAACAAGGAAGATTTTAATTTTTGATTTAATTTTTCCAATAGCTATCACATGATGTGCACATTACAAAATACTACTAAAATCACAAAATCAAAGGCAACTCGTTATAAGAGAGCCACTATATATCAAACAATTTTCTTCTACCATCAATCTCACATTATTTAACGGTGGAAATGGAATTTTGAAAATATTTTTAAAATTATAAAGATGTTCACATGATTTCCATTTGTGCGCATCACGTGATAACTTTTAAAGAACGCTTCTTTTCAAAAACACAAAATAAATTACTTTACAGTCAAAACATGAGGATAAAATAACATTGAAAATATAATACCCTTGAGAATGGCCAGTGAAGTGGCTGAAAGCACTTGGAAAGTTAATAATTATGAAACATTTTTACATTCCTTATCTCTAGCAAAAAGGAAACATGCATGAATTTCACAATAATCAACAAGATATCCCACATCAGCCAATTTATGGACACTTGATAATGACCATAGAGTACTTGGTCGAAAAGTTGTGTCTATTATAACACCTATATCAACCAAGTTGAGAACAAAAGTTCGAATTCCAAGATTATTGAAAATTAATCATCTCAGAAATAAATACAAATGAATACAGGAAAAATTAAATCAAAAATTAATAAAACCTTCCTTGTCAGTTGTTTTTAACGAAATGTTTTATATATGGATACACAAGTTGAGGCTGAAAACAAAAAAAACTATATTTAGTTATTTGGTCAGTTTTTTTTTTTTGATACTAAAATTTACCCAATTCACAAAGCACAAGAATCACTTAAGGTAGAGTGCTTATTGGTAAAATGGTAATGATGAGAAAGTATTTTTTTTTCTAAGCAAATTGACAGAAATTTTTCAGCACCCTTTTGTCTCTGAGTTCAAACATAGCCAGAAAGGAAGCAGAAAAAAAAAATTTGGTCTTTTATATTAACCATATTAATTATACTAAATAGGAAAAGATTTGTTTGTTTGGACAGATTTAATTATCAGAAAAGAATAGCTTGTTTTGATAAGTCATTTAATTAATTGTACAATTTTGTTTAGTTACTAAAGCTTCAATTATTTAGTCTTTATTAGTAACTTTACTGTAACATTTTTATTTTTGTTCATATAGGTTTATTTGGAACATTCTTGAATGCCTTTCAAAAAATGGAGAATCATTATTTATAGAATTACTAACATTTGCTGGATTCTGTTTAGTGAAGTGTTGAAGATTAAGAAAAAAATTATGTTCTAAATTTCACTCAATACAAGGCTTGAGAGCCACTCAAGGTAGAGGATTATAGTCAATATAGTAATAATGATGAGCATATTATGAATGAAAGAGGAAGAGATAGACAAAGAGGGTAGATAATATTTGACCTTTGACTTGAAGTGTTCTGGAAAACACACCCATAAAACAGTTTGTTCTAGAAAAAGCAGACAAACAAGAGAGAGTGGGGAGAGAGAGAGAGGGGCAGGGAGAACGAGTGGAGAGAGAGAGAGAGGGGGGCAGGGAGAACGAGTGGAGAGAGAGAGAGAGGGGCAGGGAGAACGAGTGGAGAGAGAGAGAGAGGGGAGGGGCAGGGAGAACGAGTGGAGAGAGAGAGAGAGGGGCAGGGAGAACGAGTGGAGAGAGAGAGAGAGGGGCAGGGAGAACGAGTGGAGAGAGAGAGGGGGGGGGGAGGGGGGGCAGGGAGAACGAGTGGAGAGAGAGAGAGGGGCAGGGAGAACGAGTGGAGAGAGAGGGGGGGCAGGGAGAACGAGTGGGGAGAGAGAGAGAGGGGCAGGGAGAACGAGTGGGGAGAGAGAGAGGGGCAGGGAGAACGAGTGGGGAGAGAGAGAGAGGGGCAGGGAGAACGAGTGGGGGGGGAGAGGGGCAGGGACAACGAGTGGGGGGGGAGAGAGAGGTAGGGAGGGCAATCGTGATATATATATATCTATTTATTTTATATAAATTTTCTCTCCTTATCTCGTTCTCTCCCTCCCTTCTGCTCTTGACTGCCCTCCCTATACTTCTCTCTACCAGAGAATGAGATAGGGAGAGAAAACTTATATAAAATAAATAGATATATAGAAATATATATATCTCAACCAAATGTCACATACCTTCAAGGATATAGGCAACTATGGCTCTCCACTAATACCCTTTATTATCTATGAACTATCTTATTGACTGACTTCTTGGGAACAATACTGAAATTGCTTACTATTGCCTGATCCTAATTTGAAGAGAGTGACAATAATTACATTTTATTGCAATTCTAATCATCACTTTTTAAAACAAACATTGCCGAAGAGTGAAGGCAGTTAAAAAAAAACAGTAACATGGCAAAAAACCAACATTTGGACACCATTTGTTTTTGCAGGCACATTTATCCATGTTTACCTATTCTTAATTGGATGGAAAAGTTTTTTTTATTGTTTTTTTTTAAATCAATTTCTGTCTGGATTTCTAGCCTACAGAATTCTTTACAACTGGACTAATGTTCTTATCTTTGTGGTTATTAGAATGTTTTACCATTGTGCCATCTGGCCTTCAAGGAATTTCAAACTGAATTCTTTATTTAATCTATGAGGGTAGATTATCCTTCCTTTTCAAGTCCATGTCTAGAAATATCTTTGCAAATTAACATTTTAAAATAAAATACAGAAAGTATTATATATATATATATATATATATATATATATATATATATATATATATATGTGAACAAATATTAGATTTAAATTTACTTATGGTTAAAAATAGCTTTTAGTGAATGAAACATGTTGGCCCCAGTGATGATGATCATGCCTTGAACATCATGGACTGACACTACAGAATTACAAACAAAATTGTATTGGGCAACAAAATTCACATCACTTGAGGACTATCAACAGCAGCAACAACTAAAATGGATAGCACATCATTCAGAGAGAAAATAATGACATACTGTATATACTTGTGAATAAGTCAGCTTCATGTATAGTGCTAACCCCAAATTTTCTTGCATGAATTTTAGCCCCACCAGAAAAAAAAAGTGTCCTGTGTATTTGTGTGGGTGGTACAGGGGATATTGGCTTGGAACAAGTAATCAGAGAGGAGTTCAAATTCCAGTTGAATTTGTTGCAGTCACATATGTGCAAATACCCATGAGAAAGGTAATGAATCTGTTGCTTCTCCCTCCAGCTATGGGTTAAATAGCAGGGCAGATTGGGTTCTATAGCTTTGGTTGGCAACCAGTCTACTTCAGAAAGTAATGGCAACCTACTATGGAGAACATCCATTGGTCAGTCAGTCATGTCTCTTTTGAGACATGATCACCCAAGTATGTATCACGTATGGCACTTAACTGACTGACTTAATATAATAGTTAAAAACACGATTAAGGCTTCTGCTGGGCATAAAGTGGGGGATCAGTTTTATATTGTTATGAAGTAATAAGCTGATCTCCCACTAATTAGCACTTGATAATATATCTCTTCCCCACTCTCACCATTAGTCAAATAACAGGACAGATTGGGTTCTATAGCCTTGGCTGGCAACCAGTCTATGGCAGAAAGCAATGGCAACCTACTATAGGATAATCTTCTGCCCAGTCAGTCATGTCTCGAAAGAGATATGATCGCTCAAGCGTGTATAATGTATGGCACTTAACTGACTGAATATAATAGTTGAAAACATGATTAAGGTTTCTACTGGGCATAAAGTAGGGGATCAGTTTTATATGATTACAGAGTAATAAACTGATCCCCACTAATTACTACTTGATAATATATCTCTTTCTCACTCTTGCTATTAGTCAAATAACAGGACAGGTTGTGTTCTATAGCTTTGGCTGGCAACAAGTCTTCTTCAGAAAGTAATGGCAACCTACTATGGGGAAATCTATTGCCCATTCAGTTATGTCTCTTTTGAGACATGATTGCCCAAGTATGTATCACATATGATAGATATAGAAAGATCATAGACATAAAAGAGAAGGAAAACAAAATTTATAATTTTACAGTAGAATTTGCGGTTAAATACGATAGGAAGAGACTAAGAAAGAAAAGAAAAAAAGAAGTAGAGGGAGAGAGGGGGAGAAAGGTGAGACAAATAAATCAATTCATAGGTCAACAGGATCTATTAAGATTGATAAAGTTTTGTATTTTTGTTTTTTATTTTTAAGGTGTGTATGGTTTTAATTGAGGTGTTTTTATCCTTCACAAAGAACCCATCCCAAAATAACCATTGTATGCTATCATGAAAGAAACAATGATATATAAATGAAAACAATAGCATTTAAAGTAACTTATCTGGCTAATCACTTGGAATTTTTAATTTATTTTTCAGAGTGGAACAATTACTGTAACAAAAGCTTAAATCTAATATAAACACTATTTTACATAATTATCTTTTTAATTACCCAGCATTCTTTGAAATTTAAGAAAACATTTGAAGTAATTGAATATTTTATTGAATTCTAGGTCTGTGCTTTATAGTCTGAATTATGAATAGGTTTGCAAAGGAAATGTTAACAAATCAGCAATAGATTTTAAACTTGCTCTAGCTAATGCTCTTATTTTCTGATAATGTAATTTATGAACACATTTACAAAAAACTGGCATATTTATACAACACATACAAATTTCCTTTCAAAATATTGATTTATTTTTTGCTTAATTATATTAAACTTTTCCTTTAATGATTATATAGTTTTTTGGGTTTTTTTTTACTTAACATTATTTAATTGCTACAAATACAGAATTTCATAATTTAAAATCTTTATAAATTATATTTAAAAAGCAAAAAAAAAATGTAAACAATTCTTGTAAAACTTTGTTGAAAAATAATTTTTAGCATTTAGCACTGTAGGTAAATTTTCAAACAAAATGTTAGTTCTGCTAATGCAAGTTGAATTTAAATTTCTTGCAATGTGTAGTCATATCTTTCTATGGCAACGCTTAAAACAATCTTGACTGAAATTGAGGCTACTGCAATTTCAAAGATATAGAAATAATATATACAGTCTATTATTCATCTTCACTATACTTTGAAAAGATTCAATATACAGTAAAAGGAGAAGTTTATATATATATATATATATATATATATATATAAACTTCTCCTTTTACTGTATATTGAATCTCCTCAAAGTATATAGGTATAATTGTCAGTCCGTAAACGGTGAGGATAATCCAACAAGATTTCCTTAATATAAATTATTAATAGGTATATCCATATAGAGAGCTCGATGGGTGTTAACCAGAGCAATATGAAGTTTATAAAGGAAAACTCAACACATCATATTAGTGATAAACTATAGTTCATTTCAATGAGCTTAATTAGCTCATATCATCAGACTCTTTTACAATATTTCCTCCATCTGGCATAAAATTTTTGCCGGAATGAACATTTTCTTAAAATGAAGAGGGAACATAATAGAAATAATAGTAATAAACATAAGATTACAAACAAATAAATAAATGACACTAAATGTAAGGGGAAGGAGGAAGGAAAGAAGAGAGAGTCCAGTTCCAAATATGGGTAGTATCCGTTTGAAGTTATTTTGACCGTCTTAGCAATGAAATTTTTACCGAATAAAGACTAGGGTGTAATGCATAAATATTATACAAAGTGACAAAAATTTACATAATAGTTTTTTTTTTTAAAAACTCCCATAGGTGATCTTGGTTTTTCGGGTTTCTTTTCTGAGCTCTTTCTCCAATTATCTTCCAAACATTTTCTATTGGATTCAGGTCAGGGTTCTGGGCTGGCCACTTCATAAGGGTGACTCCTCCTTCAAATATAACCTTCTGAGCCTTGTGGCAAGGTGCATTATCCTGCATGAAAATAGGAGATTCATAAAGATTATGGTGTAATCTTGGTACCATATACTGCTGAAGAAGCCTTTTGTAAATCTCAGCATTGATATTGCCATGTATACAGATGATAGAGCCAACTCCTGCAGATGAAATCATTCACCACACCATCACACTGCCACCACCAAACTTAATGGTTTTCTTGACAATTTGAGAAGACAGTCTTTTACCTGTTCTATAGTGTACGTAAGTTTTGCCCTCAAAATCAAATATAGTAAACTTGGACTCATCACTGAAATGAACTGTATCCCATTGTGTGCCAGTCCAAACAACATGTTCTCTCACATACTCCAGGCATGCCCTTTGGTTTTGCTTTGAAATGAGAGGCTTCGATACTGGAATACGGGCATGCATTCCTGCATTTTTTAACCTGCGAGAAACTGTTTTCCTTGAGATCTTACCTGTCTCTTCACTAAATTTACGGGCAACTGATGTAGCAATTTCAAAATGGATTTTTGTAGATATTCTAACAATTCTTGAATCTTCTCTTTGCGATGTTTTTGAAGGTCTGCCGGTTTTTGGTTTTGCATCTAAAGTTTTATCGGTTTTATACCTGCTAATTACACGATGAATGACACTTTTAGACCCTATATCAGACAATATCAGAAATTTCTGAAATTGACTTTTTTCTTGATAGTTAGCAATAATGAGGTTTTTCTTCAAAAGTGAACGTTTTGCGTGTAGAATTTGCCATATTGCTTAAAAATAAAGTCCTAATGATAAATGAACTTTTACTTAGTGTTGAAAAGCTCTATCAAGTTTTTAACAATGTAAATTAAAAGTTTATGCAAATTATTAACATTGTTCCTTAATTTTTGCCGAGTAGCTTATTTCCTTTGTTCCATTTAATCTTTATTTAAAAAAAGAATTATGCAAATTTTTGTATCTTTGTATAATATTTATGCATTACACCCTAATCTTTATTTGGCAAAAATTTCATTGCTAATCATGCATTACTTTTTAAGTAATACACATTTATGTCTTTGTTGTTTCCATTTCTTATATTATGCCCATTACTATATATATATATATATATATATATATACACACACACACACACACTTTTCAATGTCTCATATGACCTAAATTTGATTTCATGTCCATTTCCTCCACAGGGAGCCAAGTCCATCCCCTTTGAGAATCAACAGACTGGATACTCTATTCTTCATCAAATTGCCACAGTTGAACTTTTACATTCCTGGCAAGGTTCCAAGTGTCTAATGGCTGTGATCACGTCAACTGTTTATTATCAATAAGTATTGATGATCAGAGGCATGCTCATAAGAGTGGTTTTTGTATTGATCAAATATAATTGAATATAAGTAGCAGTCAAACAGTGACAAGTAATAAAAAGACAACACCAAATTGCACTTCATTATATTAAAAGGTTTTAATCACATAGCAACCATTATTAAGTTATTTAATATCAAATCATATAGGACAAAAATCATTAATTAATCAATAGGAAAGAGGGAGACCCATTTCCACTGATGTCTACAGTAATAAAATTTATTCTTACAAATACATTCCTTTCCTAAGAATTAAAACAAAATTTTCATACCAAATGTATTTAACACAGATGTTAATGAAAACATCTCTAAATATGCTGAACATCTATCAGCAATATATCAGATTCCATACCCAAAGTTGTGTGTGTATGTATTTGATTTGTTTAATGGCATATCAACTCCTTATGGGTCATTTAATGCAGAAATTTAATTTTTTTAGGAGCTTTGAAGTAATAAAAAATATGTTATTCTTCTTTCACAATTGAATATATGGTAGATAATACTCAGTTTTGTGCGTATACATGTTTGTGTGGACATGATTACTAAAGTGGGTGGTACATGTGTTTTATGTTGTAGTTTTGTTGAAGTCATATCGTGGAATACACTTTGATTTTTTTTAAGAAATTGTAAGATATAATGTGAAATAATGCCATGAAATGTTCATATTGGTCGTTTGGTTGGTTTTGTTTAGTGGCATAAACTCTATAGGTTTATTATTTTGAATGCAATTGCATGCTTTCACCTACCTATAAAATGTATTGGTGGTCATTTTGCTTTAAAATTGTATTGTTGGTAATTATACAATAAATATTATCATTAGTAATTTTTTTATATAAAAATATATCACTTGTATTTTTACTAAGAAAAAAGAAAATTCATTTTTATACTTTCATAGTGTTTTGTTTAAGGTGGGAGAGTTCCCTATTTGCACATAGCTGGGACCCTAACAGCTGTTAGCATTGTGGGTCAGGGTTGACCTGGGGACAACAGCAATTAAAGAGGTGGTTCTATACCCCTGAAAATCTCCAATCTGCCAATCAGATACCTTGATGCATTTAATTCATAGTCATACCCAGAACTATAGAACCCAGAATATGGGTGTGTGTGTGTGTATATATATATATATATATATATATATATATATATATATATATAGATCTTGCATTGTTCTTCAGCAATGAATTGAACACTCTTGGCTACTGGCGTTTGTTCACAAGTATACAATAGGCTAAAATCTGCTTTTCTCCATCGTGTGCCAGTAGCTTAGCAGCAGAATCTTTGACTGTTATCTAATCAGTTGGGTTTCAATTGGATGTCTAGCTGTACTGATGAACTGTGATTCAGCAAAACAGAACTGTATGCAGATGACTACACACACATTACTTCGATAATGTGAACTCGGAACCCAGAATGTAAATATACTTATAGATGTGTGGGGGGGGGGGGGGGGCGTTTTATTGATTTTTTTTTTTTGTGGCGGGGAGGTCAATCATATACGATTTTGAATTCAGAGTTGTCCTACTAGACCGGTTGCAAACCATGGATACCAAGCTAAGATTTCCCTACTATTGAATTCAGAGTTGTTCTTCTGAGTTCAGTACCCCTCCTATCTATAGAACCCAGTCTGTCCTATTTATCCATAGCTACAGAGAGGGGAGCTAGACTCATACCTTTCCCATGGGTATTTACGTATAGGTGAATGTAATTAACCACTGCAATTCTAACTCAGCTCTCCGCTTCGTCAATCTAAGCACATATCTCAGCATGCAGTGTGGGTATAGAAGAATCCAAAAAAGTATCCTGTACATACAGCGGTAGGATAACTCTCTAAGAGAGTTCTAAATATATATGTATATAAATACATATAGAGCAAAAAAAAAAATATATATATATATATATATATTGTGTGTATTTTGGCAGCATTTTTTCATTAATGCAGGTTTCATTGAATAATATAGACAAGTTTTGTCTATTTTGTGTAGGATCCGTTCGTACCGTCTGATATACTTGATGCTGATATCATTGAAAGACAACAAAAAAAAAATCACAGTAATTGTTGATTTTTTTATCGGGTCTAAGCTTTCGGCTCACATAAGCCATTATCAAAGAATAAATATTAATTAAATGTTCTATGTTTACTGTGTATTAATGTTTATTCTTTGATAATGGCTTATGTGAGCCAAAGCTTAGACCCGATAAAAAAAATCAACAATTACTGTGATTTTTTTGTTGTCTTTCAATGATATCACCAAGTATATCAGACGGTACGAATGGATCCTACACAAAATTAATAGACAAAACTTGTCTATATTATTCAGTGAAACCTGCAATATATATATATATATATATATATATATAGAGAGAGAGAGAGAAAGAGAGAGAGAGATAGATAGATAGATAAGGAAAACTCAACACAATTAGAGTGTTTATAAATTATAATTCATTTCTATGAGCTAAATTAGCTCATTTCATAAGACCACACTATATTCGTAGCATTCGGTACAAATATTTTCCTGGATATTGTTCTTGATAGTGTCCATTGGGCTCTCCATACAGATCTAACACTTAATATAAAGCATTAAGTAGATCTTGTTGGATTATCCTTGCCATTTCATTACCCATATATATATATATATATATATATATATATATATATATACACACACACAGTATAGAATTTTTTTTTTTTAATAGTTTCACCCCAAGCAAGGCATTCCACTGCCACTATTGCGCAGGGAGTTACATAGGGAAAAGTGATGAGAAAGAGTGGTTAGTTATAAGAAATGTCGGAAAGTGGGTGATAGACAAATGAGGATACCGAGGATGAGGGTTGAGTAGATGGGAATAGCGTTTGAGAGAATAGATGCGAGTTAGTGTGATAAGAGGTGTCTATTGACCTTACATTTAAACTCCTGGAGATTGTAGCTGTCGGGGAAGCAAGTATATGAAAGGGAATTCCACAGGAGGGAAGTGCAAGAAAAGAAGCTGTTAGAGTAGAAATTGCAGTTATATTTTATCTCTTTCACTGTAAAAGAGTGGGACCTAGTTGCTAATCTAGTATTTCATGCAAATTCATACCTAGGGGGCACCAGTGATCTAAGTTCAACGAAGAAGAAGCCGTGAAAGTATTTATAGAAGAGGCACAGGGAAGCCACATCACGCCGGTGAGAGAGTGACTGCAGCTGGGCTGCTAAGTTGGTATCAATCACATTACAGATTCTCCGTTATATTTTGTCAATAACCCCGAGGAGAATAGCAGGGGCACCCGACCAGATGTGGCAGCAGTATTCAATACATGGGCAGATGGTAGATTTAAATATATGCAGGATGGATTCAGATGGGAAAAACTTCCAGGCCCTGCACAGAGAACCAACTTTCATAGCAGCGGGTTTAGCAATGGATTCGATATAGTCATTCCACTTGAGGTCCACTGAGAGTGTGAGGCCAAGGAGGCGTAGTGTTTTACTCTCAGGGAGGCAATCCTGTTCCATGCTAATGGGAGGTAGGAGCGATTGTCTATGATAGTTAATTAATAGCAGCTTCATTTTGGAAGCATTAAAATTTACAAGCCATTTCTTACCCCAGTCCATTACGGATTGGAGTTCCTTCTCAAGCCCGGCAGTGAGGTTCGCTTTGTCGCCTACACCAGATTTTTTATCGAGGCGAGAGTAAACTGTGGTGTCATTGGCGTACATGCCTACTTGGGATCTTATAGCATCGGGGAGATTGTTAATGTAGATCTGAAAGAGCGTAGAACCTAGGATAGAGCCTTGAGGGACACCCGCGTTCGTATGGTAGTTTTGGGAGTCATGTCCGTTTAATACGACCTTCAATGTGCGATTAGAGAGGAATGACTGGATTAGAATATGTATGGATGGAATAAAATTCTGTATCCAAAAAACACTATTCTAAAAAAGTGCTCAACACAAAGCAGAGCAAATAATATTTATATATTTATTTAGAATTTATATCATAAATACGTTATATCACAACAAAAGTAGCTATTTTGTTTCAAGTATCAAAACAAAATAGCTACTTCTGTAGTGACATTAGAGCATATTTATGTTTATATATATATAAAACACAGGGTAGCAATAAAGCAGAGTCTCGGACTTGGATTCAGAAGCAATTAAGGCATCATTGAAGCTGGTAAAACTATACCGACTCAGACTCCAGTTGAATTTACAATTTATATGGTCCTAATTTAGAGTATTATTTTTTTCATATTCTTCTATCCTTTCAAAGATTTTGCCTAATTCTGTTAGAAAATATTAATGAGTGAATAGGTATGATACAAAAGCCACATTATCTTTATTCTCCAATATAAAGCAGTTACAATGATATAGGACAACTCAAATTGGGAGCGTGTGTATAGGCTTTGGGATATGTAGGCCATAATCATTTGATTACATAAGGAGCCAGAGGTTTTGTGTTCCAACTCAATAAAGTCACTATACGATTACTTATAACAAAAAAAAAAAAAAAAAAAAAAAAAAAAGCAGAATCCAAAAAAAGAATCCATTTTTACAAAGAAACTGAAAAATATTAATGACTTCAAAGCAATTCATTGGTGATACATTTGCAGACTTAAGCCATCAGAACCATTTGTGTTGTGACATTTGTTGAAGTGTTCTCTCACGTTGTAGGGGATGCATTGGTGGCTTGCAGTTTGAAGAGTATAGGTAATTAATTCACTATTGCTTATCATAGCATTTTATTGTTATTAACCAGTACCATTTTAATAATTTCTGGACTGTTGATTAATTACTTTGTCTAAATTACTATTGTAACTGCATAGTGACACTTTATTATCACCCTTATATATGTATGTGTGCGTGTGTGTGTGTGTGTGTGTTGTAATGGAATGTCCCACACTCTCTATCACCTATGTAGACCGACTATATTAGTAGCCATATATAGTGAGCACAGGAGATACCTGTGACTTGCTTCGGCAATCACTAGACTACCATCAGATTCCCTGTCTTGCCATTGTGTATTCTCTTTACAATAAACCTTTCTTCATTCATCTACGCATATGTTGTTGTTGTTTTTTCACTTGAGTACCACCGTGTCTGTTTGTAATCTCTTTAAAGAATACAATATATATATATATATATATATATATATATACATGCACACACACAAGTATAGGGTTGGTATGGATGGAATAAAATTCCCCCCAAAAAATATACACACTATTCATTAGAGAGTGCTTAATACAGAGTAGAGCAAATAATATTTATTTAAGTTTATAATATAAGTATGCTACAACATTACTATAAAGTAGCTATTTTGTTTCAACACTTGTCAAGTGATGATGCTAATTGCGAGATTAAAAATCTCATCTTCTAATCAACACCTTCACCTGACAGGACACAAGAAGTCTTGAAACAAAATAGCTACTTTGTAGTGATGTTGTAACTTATGTGTGTGTGTGTATGCAGATTTCATTAAAAATAACAGACAAAGTATTATGGTTAATTTTTTTTATGTAATTTTAAAATTTTAAAAACAAAATATCTACTCAAATACAATTATTTATTAAAAGTAATGTTTAAAACTTTAAAATATGTTGGGTGTTACTCAATTTTGTAAATCTCTGGAATTTTCTGTAACATTGTTTATATTAAGATACCCTTTCAGAGCAGAGATGGATATCACAAGAGATCGAAAATTTGTGTTTATAAGTCTTGATTCGGCTTCATTTAAAATGAAATTATTTATAGTTGAGCAGTCTAAGATGTGTAAGATCAATTGATGGCTTCCCCTGTATTGTTAGGGGTCACAGGTTTGAATGACACATACTTTCTTAACAAAATTTCTCAAAAATATTCAAGCCAGTAGAGATATATAAATATACTGTTTAATTAAAAAGAATATCTATGATTAGATATTAAAAATTATGTTCAAAACAAATTATTAGGACCTTGAATAAGTTCTTGCTGTTTTCCGACAGATGGCATTACCAGAACTGTGTGCATATAGTTTCAGATGGTAAGGCATCTATAAGGAAGTGCTATAAGCAACATTGAAATTCAGTCTATGTTATTTTGATGAGGTGTAATCAACTTTGTTTTTCATAGCTTTAAACATATCAAATTTCATACCAAAGAAAGTGCATCTGCTAAGAATTTTACTGCACTACTTTATTCAAAAGAAATCTACAGCTGAAGCACACACAATTCTTGTTGAGATTTACAATGACCATGTTTTGTCAGGAAGGACATGCAGAGATTTGTTTAGACACTTCAAAAATAATGATTTTGATGTTGAAAAGAAAGAACACTCTGGTGCACCAAAAAAGTTTGATGATGAAGAATTGGAGGCATTACTTCATGAAAACTCATGTCAGGCACAAGCCGAACATGCAGAATCATTAGGGGTCGATCACACAACAGTTTTGAAACGTTTGAAGTCATTAAGAATGATTTAAAAACAAGGACATTGGTTGCCGTACAAGTTAAAGCCAAGAGACATGAAAGGTTTTTTTGCAGTGTATCATGACTGGCAATTAAAAGTGGATATGCTATGATAACATTAAGCATAGAAGATCATGGAGTAAGCCCGGCCATGCATCAACATTGGTGGCAAAGCTGAATATCCATGGTTCAAAGCCTCTGCTCTGCATTTGGTCGGATCAGTTGGGGGTAGTTTATTATGAACTGCTCAAACCAACTGTAACCATCACAGAAGATTGCTATCGATTACAACTGATGTGTTTGAGCCAAGAATTTTAAAAAAAATGGCTGCTATACAAGCAGAAGCATGAAAAAGTGATTTTGCAACATGACAATGGTAGGCCAGGCATAGCAAAACAGATTAAAACCTACTTGGAAACTTAAATGGGAAGTCCTTCCTTACCCACCATATTCACTAGAAATTGCCCCATCCGATTATCACTTGTTCTACTCAATTGTACATGGCCTGGCTGCACAGCACTTTCATCCTTATCAAGATGGCAAAAAATGGGTAGACTCATAGTTAGCCACAAAAGTTCAGATGCTGCCAGAAAGATAGAAAAAAGTAGTGGCTAGCAATGGACAATGCTTTCAGTGACATGTTTCTTACTAATTTTTGTAAATAAAATATTACCTTTCATGAAAAATCAGTGAGAACATATTCAAGGTCCTAATAATAAATAAATGTATATAAAAACAGTTTCCACTTCTGTGAATATGCGTGACTCTTCAGAAATGAAGAGAGTTCTTTCAGTGACTGGTGTGTGCATGCGCTGCTTATATACAACACGTTAAAATTTCCCTTCTCTAATTCCATGCGCCTATGGTTGAGGGAGTAGCAACTCTGACTGATACCAAATCGGTCGAGTTTTGATCCCGGCCAGAAGCAAGTGGATGTGTCTAGCCACACTGATGAGCTGTGATACAGTGAAACAGGCTTGTATGTGGATGATAGATAGATAGATAGATAGATAGATAGATAGATAGATAGATAGATAGATAGATGTGCACTGAAATTTCACTAGCAAGTGAAGAATTTTTTTCAATATTTTCGTTACTATTTAACAGCCATAAATATTCCATGATTTTAGACCTGGTTCTTAACCTCTGATCTTACAAAATTAGAGCTGACAGGAGCAAAGAATTCAGGATAATCTGATACTTGCTTTTAAATGTAATAAGAGATGGTGCTTCCTCAATTAGCTGGAAACTTAGAATAGGGGTTAGAAAAAAAATATTTGAAAAATTCAAAATTGTTGAAGCTTAAATTACTGAAAATTTTTTTTAAAAAATGTAGTCATTTTCCAAAAGATTTTTAACATTTCTGTCATCTCTCCGTCATGATATGGCTTCCTTCTATCTTTTCTACAAATATTTTCACAGCTTCTACTCAAATGAGCTTATCACCCTGGTGCCCACTCTATATGAATTTACTTGTGCTACTAAACTGGCAACTAGGTCCCCACCCTTTTATTGTGAAAACAGTCAAATGTAATCATCTCTTTTACTATCCGTTTTTCTTGTACTTCCCACCTTTAAAATGTTCTTCAATACACTTGCTTCCATAATAGCTACAATCTCCAAGAGTTTAAGTGTAACATCAATCGACATGTTTTGTTCTCTTGATTCCCATCTTTTATCCTTTCCCCGACCTCTCCCCAACTGCATATCTTGTTCCTTTTTCTTTTGGCTCTCTTCTCTTTTGTGACCTCCTGCACACAAATGACACTACTGCTTTGCATGGGGTGAATCGATTAAGAAAATATATAAAAAAAAAATTTTCAAACATTTTGTTAAATTTTTTGCACAGCTTATTTTTCTGGTCAGGTGCTCTGCTATCCACCTAGGGGTCCTTAACAAAATCCAATGGAGAATCTGTAATTTGACCAATCTCGACTTGGTAGCTCAGATACAGTCACTTTTTCACCAGCACAATGTGGCTTCTTTGTGTCTCTTCTACAAATACTTTCACAACTTCTGCTCCAATGAACTTAGCTCCCTGGTGAGCCCTATATACGAATTTACTCGAGCCACAAGATTAGCAATTAGGTCCCATCCTTTTACTATGAAACCAATAAAATATAAACACAAATTCTACTCCATCAGCTTCTTTTCTTGCATTTCCCTCCTGTGGAATTCCCTTCTGTTTACTTGCTTCGCCGACAGCTACAATCTCCAAGAATTTAAATGTAAAGTCAATAGTCATCTATCTCACTAACTTGCATCTCCTCTGTCATGCTCCTTTCTCCATCCACTCCGCTCTCATCAGTATTCTCATCCGTCTCTTACCCACTTCCTGACACCCACTATAACCTGTCACTCTTTCTCATAACTTTTCTCCTATGTAACCCCCTGCACACCAGTGATAGTAAACTGCCTTGCTTGGAGCGATATGATTATTAAAAAAAAAAATGTGTTACTTTTTGCTGGTTTTCAGCTAACCTAGCATTTTTCTGACACTAAATCACCAAAACTCAAAGACCATGTATTTGCCAGTATAGATTCTGGTTGAAAGCTTAAACAAATTAAGCATTAATGAAACAATCATTTGCTTTGGTGTTTGAAATTGGAATTCTAAATTTCCTGAGTATGATGATAAACTACATCAGAGAGCAAGGTCTCTGATCAGAAGGTTTAGAGGAGCGTGAAACCACCTCTTAATTGCTGTTGTTTATAGGTATACCCTTAACTGGGGTTGTAACACCTGTTAGGGTCCCAGCTATAGGCAAATAGTTAATCCCCCAAAACTGAGGTCATTTAAGAGAAAAGGAAAAAGTTAGGCTGGGTAAGAGTCTTTAACTTGGAATGGCAACTTATCTAAGAGAAGAAAATTTATGATATAAAAATCTCTACACCTACTCTGTGTAGAATAGGGTAGGCTAAACTCTCTAACCTTGGTAAATAATCTTCCTAAAGATGGTGTCTCAATAAAAGCACTGATTTTCCTCTCTCCTAAACTGGTTGGTGTCAGTAAGGGCATAAAGCTGTAAAATTTGCTCTAATATTTCATGATGGTTCAATTACGGAGCCATCAAGAAAACCTCGTCCAACCCTTGCCAGCCATAGAAATGGACGTTAAACGATGATGTTGATGATGAATATGGTCCTCTAAGTTCTCAAACTGCTTGTACAAGATGAAATATTAGAATGAATTTAATTTAGATAATTGACAATTGTGTGGATGATTTTAATTTTTCTTTTCATTTGTTGTCCAGATAATCAAGGAAGTCTTCTATATGCTATGTCCTTTCAGGACATTGGCAATCATGGCTCTCCACAATGTTTGTTTTATGACATATCGACCACGATGGGTTATTTAATGCAGATAAGATTTTTACAATAAATTTGTATGAACAGAATATGTATTCTTGTAAGAAATAAATTTGTAGATCAGTTTTCTTTGATGTATTTTTGTAAAGTGGTTTTTATTGAGAGTAAGATATATTGCTGGTAATATTTTTTTTTTGTTCAAAAACGTTTTCCTGGAATTTTTACAATAAAAGTCTATTTTTATACTTTCATAGTGTTTTGACCCCAATTTGGTGGGGGGAAACTATTTTCCCACTTCTGGAACCCTAACAGGTCCTACCACTCCAGATCAGGGTAGACCTGGAAGCAACAGCAAATAAAAGGTGGTTCCATGCCCCTCACAACCTCCCAATCAGAGACCCTGCTGCTGGATGTACTTTATTGTCATTCCCAGGACTTCTCCACATTTTCTTGTCCTTTATAACTTAGCAAATTTTGTCTCTCTGCTATCTCTCTGAAACCAAATTCTACCCTACTTTTACACAAACTAATTAAGTCGGTTATTTACAGTTTTCCTGGCCCTCTTGCCTTCAATCTGTTCTATAAGTATTAAATTTTCTAATCCCTCGTTCTTTATTATATGCCTTAGAAATTTCAGATCTTTTTGATGTTAAAGTTTTTATTTTCATTTTTTCTAAAACTTCCTCCTTGCTCAAATATTCAGTCCATGGTATTCTCAACATCCTTCTGCAGAGTAAAATTTGTTGCTTCAAGTCTGTGATAAATTTATCCAGCAGCCATTGGCATATAGGAGAATCAATATTACATAACGCTTCAGTACTCTTTTCTTTATTTCTAATTAAATTTTCCCCTTAATTAGTCTGTTAAGTATCATGCATGACACATGCTTGGATGATTGTGTCTCTTTTGATCCATGCCTAACTAGGTAAAAGATTTTTCTGCAGTAGTTTGCCATTTATTTCTGTAATTGTCAGCTAAGCTGTCCTGTTATTCAACCTATACCTGGAGAGAGAAGAGATGGATTAATACCTTTCCCCAAAGGTATTTGTATGTAAGTGACTGCAATGAATTCCAAATTAAAAAAAAATATATAAATAAAACTGATATTCTAAAAAATAAGTGTGTATGTGAGAGAGAGAAATACCTTTCATAGAATGAATAGATACTACACTGATCTGAGACACAAAACGATTAGCAAAGTATTACTTTTTCTGAAAACTTCTTCTGTTTTAATTAAAGAAAGCGCAAACAAACATTCTTTACAAAATCTGCAAAGAGTGAATCATAGTGAAAAGAATTATTTCTTTGGTAATATTTACGGCAAGAGGTTTTGTCTAAATTGTCCATATTTACAGTGGCTGAGAATTATTACTTAAAATAACTGTTTTTACAAGCAGCAATATGTGAAAGAATTCCCATCAGCATACAAATGCATGAAATTAAAAGTTTGACATCTGACTTCTTGTCAAACTTGATTTCAAAAACTAAAAAAAATCTTTCAGAAATCTAAATAAGAAAAGTGAACACTGAAAGTGAATTCAAATTTTGTTTCCAATTATAAAGAGATGCTTTTCAGAAAATACTGAGAAAGTGAGATTACAATTTAAAAAAAAAAAAAGAGAAAAAAAAAAGGAAATTAGGATTAAAAAAAAAATGTGAAAGAGATCACAGCCCCTTCTTGTTTTTTAAATTACAGATGAAAGAAATAAGCATCAAAGCTTAAGCCACAACTGCCACTTTTTTTTTTATAATCATATCACCCTAAGTAAGGCATTTTACTTCCACTGAAGAAAGTTATGAGAAAGAATGACAGGTTATAAGGGGTGTCAGGAAGCAGGTAAGAGAAGGATGAGAATACTGATGAGAGTGGAGTGGACGGAGAAAGGAGCATGAGAGAGAGAGGATGCAGGTTAGTGAGATAGGAGATGGCTATTGAGTTTACACTTAAATTCTTGAAGTTTATAGCTGTTGGGGAAGCAAGTAAATGAAAGGGAATTCCACAGGCGGGAAGTGCAAGAAAAGAAGCTGATGGAGTAGAATTTGCGTTTACATTTTATTGGTTTCACTGTAAAAGGGTAGGACCTAGTTGCTAATCTTGTGGCTCGAGTAAATTCATATATAGGGGGCACCAGTGAGCTAAGTTCATCGGAGCAGAAGCCATGAAAGTATTTGTAGAAGAGACACAGGGAAGCCACATTGCGCCAGTGAGAAAATGACTGTATCTGAGCTGCCAAGTCGGGATCTATCATATTATAGATTCTCCGTTGGATTTTTTTGTTCTAATATTATAAATCAGTAAATGAAAAACTGGTTCCAAACTAAAACAAAAGTAGGTTAACACGGATTAAATTCAATGGATTTACCAACTTTTTTTGTTCATTACATTCTCTGTAAATATGTGAGAAAGGAAGGGGGTCTCCTCTCACACAGCCAATATCGCAGAATGAAGGGAGGGGGGTCTCTCTTCACAGGGCCAATATCGCAGAATGAAGGGAGGGGGGTCTCTCTTCACAGGGCCAATATCGCAGAATGAAGGGAGGGGGGTCTCTCTTCACAGGGCCAATATCGCAGAATGAAGGGAGGGGGGGGTCTCTCTTCACACGGCCAATATCGCAGAATGAAGAGGGGGGGTGGTCTCTCACCACACGGCCAATATCGCAGAATGAAGAGGGGGGTGGTCTCTCACCACACGGCCAATATCGCAGAATGAAGAGGGGGGTGGTCTCTCACCACACGGCCAATATCGCAGAATGAAGGGAGGGGGGTCTCTCTTCACAGGGCCAATATCGCAGAATGAAGGGAGGGGGGTCTCTCTTCACAGGGCCAATATCGCAGAATGAAGGGAGGGGGGTCTCTCTTCACAGGGCCAATATCGCAGAATGAAGGGAGGGGGGGGTCTCTCTTCACACGGCCAATATCGCAGAATGAAGAGGGGGGGTCTCTCTTCACACGGCCAATATCGCAGAATGAAGAGGGGGGGTGGTCTCTCACCACACGGCCAATATCGCAGAATGAAGAGGGGGGTGGTCTCTCACCACACGGCCAATATCGCAGAATGAAGAGGGGGGGGTGGTCTCTCACCACACGGCCAATATCGCAGAATGAAGGGGGGGGGGAGGGGGGTGGTCTCTCACCACACGGCCAATATCGCAGAATGAAGAGGGGGGGTGGTCTCTCACCACACGGCCAATATCGCAGAAGGAAGGGGGTAGGCCTCAAACAATTAATATTGCAGAAAGAAATTGGCCTTGCATGCTCTCAATTTGCATATATTACATCCCAACAAATAAAATACTTGTTGCTAGTACCATGTAACCTACTATAACCTGTTTCTTTCTGTCTGACTTTCTGGAACAGAGTTATTTGCAGTTTGACTGTTTCCATCTTTGACGATACTATCACTGCATCTCAGCTATTGTACCTTCCATAAAAGTTTCTGTCCATCTATACAATCTTCAGAGAATATCAAGCTGAACCAACCCTTCATTTAATTTATATGGACAGATTATTCTCAATCCACTATCCATGTCTAGAGATATCATATACTGCTCTTTCTAAAACCACTTAGTTAATCCTAGTCCTGTTTATACTAGGCTGCAACAACCACCTCAGTAGACCTAGCACAGATATAAATACCATATGAAAAGTAAAAGAAACAATGAGGAGAGTCAAGCTTGACACCAAAGCTTCAACAGAAAGACAACAAAGGACACTAGTTTTAAGCTTCAAATTTCAGGATTGTCCTAGAAGACAATGGCCTAGAGCAGGGGTTGGCAACCTTTTGGAGAGTGAGGGCCAAAAAGCTATGTAGAATCATGGAGGAGGGCTAAACAGCTATGGCTCCAGTGTCATGGAGAAGTACCATGTTATTAAATGTGTGAATAAATTTTCTGTGTGTTTGAAGAAAGCAAGGATTCAATATAATTTAATATCTGACAGGAATTTTGTTAAAAAAATATTACATCTTAAAAATTAAAGTTTCATAATTCAGTATTGAAAAAACAATTTAATTAAAACTGGTTGAAAACATTTTATATTCATTTAAAAGTGCCTGCTCATGAAAGCAATTTCACAGAAAAAGTAAAAGTGAGACCGTATGCAAATTTTGGCAATTCCTACAAATAAAAGATAAAAATAAAACACATTCTCCAGGAAAAAAGAAAAGAATTTTTAAATTTCTACACAATATATTCAGACTATCAACTGTCACTTTAGTTTGGCTTACCTATACTTATATAGTGTCCAAAGTAAGGTAGCAAGCCAGACAAGATTCATTCGAAGGCTGAACATGGCTCGCAGGCCGGGGGTTGCCGATCGCTGGCCTAGAGGATTCGAGCATTAATCTGTAAATTCAGAGTTCATCCCATGAGTTGGGTCATACACACACATTTCTTATTACTTAAAAAAAAAACAAGATGAACACAAACTGTTAGAAGGAATGGCATGTAGGATGCAACACGATGTCACTAATAATGGGCAAAATCAGAGACTAATTTGAATATGATCAATAGATAAACTTATTTGAAGTTGTTATTTTCTTTTCTTCATTATAAGATTATAATCTGCCAGTGGAAATTCTTGTGCTTACAGCCACATCATGTTGAAACATAGGTTCCTGTAAGATCACTGAATTTAAGCAATGTCACACCTGGTCAGTACTAATATGGGTGACTGAGGAATACTACATGCTGTAAGCTAGATAACAGGTATAGAAAGCCAGCAATGAAGACAATCTAACTACTTTCATAGACCGAGCACATGAGCAACAACAAGGTGCTAGAGAAGATACAAACAAAAAGAAAAGTCATACTTAACATCAGGAAGAGACAGCTGAGGTTTCTGGGACATGTAATGAGGAAGGAGGACTTGGAGAATCTAATACTCACAGGATGAATAGAGAGAAAGAGACAGGGGAAAGCAGTGCGAGATATATTTGATGAGAAAATGGGTGGTACAGCGAGGTTTGGAACTGGGACAAGTGGAAGTCCATGATTGCCTATGTCTTGAAGGGACACAGCACATAAAGAAGACATAAACTAACAGAAGACCTCAATATGTGGAGAGGCTTCAAGTCTGACAGGTCACAACAAGAGCCACCTGAGATGAGGAGAGTAGTGTTGAGTATTCATTCTTGAAATTCAATTCTTTGGCTATGAGCCAGTTATTTATGTTTACAACATCTATAAAAAGGACTGGATTGCAATGCAGTAATTACATCATTTTTTTTATATGCCTGCTTATTAATTTCATTAACAACAGATTTGGATGGAAACCAACTTTTTTTTTTTTCACCTAATCTTATATTGTGGACATGTATTATTTAAATCTTAATGAAGACATAAATCCTTAAGTCCTTTGCATAAAGCATTAGTTAATAAAGCAAAAAATTAAATACTTATGAGTCAGCCCACATTTATGACATTATTCCAAACTGGGCTTAAATATCTTGGACACCTTGTTATGATGTAATAGTTACCTGTAGCAAGTTTGGTTTTCAACAGGTGTTTTACTCTTACTTGCCTAATAAGTCCAGCGAGACTAACGAAATGGTGTGAAAGTGCCCAAAGTTGGAACTATTTGTGCTTTCTGTTTTAACTAGTCGAAAAGGTCAGCATGAAGTAAAATAAATAAATTAATAAATAAATAAAATAAAAAGATTATTTTTGGATGGAATTATTTTTTTATACCCCCTGGCTTTGTGGGTTATTTAAAGCTGAAATATATTCTGGATTATAGGAAGGTATATTACAATACTCTCTTTCTGAATGGACCTCAATCTAAGGACTGATTAAGATAATCAAATGACAACCAGTGTTTTCAGCATGATTTCACTAAAGTTTAAAAGTGTTTAAAAAAAAAAAAAAAAAAGAAAATTTATGAATTGTTTATAACATGCACCTAACTATTAGGTAGTGCATGAAACTCAGAGTCATGCTATAGACATAGGATAATATGTATATTTATTAATATCTACTTAATAGCTCTGTTATATTACTTAGAGCACTGTTTTATTAATACCAGCAAAATACTTATGTGTTATATGTGCATATATATCTCAAGGCAACATAATTATCTAAGCATAAATAGTTAAATATAACAGACAATGAATGTCTATTATGTTTAATCATGAGCCATTCTAAACATTGTATTTTGGCTTTAATTTCAGGTGAAAAAAAAAAGACAAAAATTGCCCAACATTTGGATATTTTTTTATTACACTGGTTCAAAGCTTTCAGCTCACATTTCGGTCTCTCACATGGTGTGACATCATAGAACTGCATTACTAATTTATGACCTGCATCTGCTATTCGGTGACTCATCGTTGCATAGCAAATGTTTTATGTCAACACAAGATAATATTTTTATGTCTTTATGTTAATGTCCCTATAACCTCTCTGAAGATGGCTCATACAATGTTCAGAATTAGGCTCATGATTAAACATGATAGACATTCATTATCTGTTATATTTAACAATACACACACACACATATATATATATATATATATACACACACACACACACTACCAGCCATTATCATAATTATTTGGCCACCCCAGTGTTTTAAAATAATGATGTATTTCATACTATTTTTTAGTATTTATTGCTAAGTGAATAATTGTAAATGAAAATAATAATTATGGCCGGTAGTGTTTATATATATTTATTTCTTATGTAAATTCAATATTTTACATTTAGGGAATAGCCATTCAAGAACCTATAGAAATGGCTATTCCCCAAATGTAAAATATTGAATTTACATATGAAATAAATATATATATATATACACTACTTAGTTGAAAAATACAGATTCCTTAGAATCTCTATTTTTCAACCTCAGCCGGATAGAAAATGAAGACATTCTAGTGTGACTGAATATAAAGGTTATTTTAGAAAAGGAAGAAGCCAAGAAAGTGTGTGTGGGTGTGTGTGTGTGTGTGTGTGTGTGTGTGGGAGGGGAATAGTAACACTTGCTAAAATAGGAGGTAGGAATAAATTAAAGTGTTATCACATTTATAAAATCAAATTCTAACCGGTATCAATAAAGTTAAGCTAAAAATTAATATAACTATTAAATGGGAAGAAAAGGAATTAGTTAATACCTTATTAAGGGAGCTTAAATCTACTCCTATGATGACACTTGCTAACTTATTACATTGATTAAGAAGTAAATTTTGATTTATATTTTTCATATCTTAATTTTTTCTGCTAAGCACAGATTACATTTATCACTCAGACTATTGGGAGTATGTGCTGAGCCTAGAAGTGTTCAATTTATCTGTGGGTTTTGACCTTCTTTCTTCAGCTCCCAATATTTTTGGGAAAGGGCTGTTTGAAATTTTAGTTTAGGGTTGCTATGAGAATAAAATCTTTGCTTCCAAACCCCAGCCAAAATTCCAATGAACACATTATTTTCCTTGTTCTCTTTGGGGGAAATGGTATCTTGGTAGATCTACGTATATCATCAACAGAACAATTTTCCTTGGATTCGCAGTTGCTGGTGGGTACAATATTGGGTTTACTATTGGCTCCATAGAAATTCCTTGAAATTTGGTTATGTGCAGTATCATCAATTTGCATATCACTAGTGCAGGAATAGCTAATCTTAATCATTTTTCTATTAAATATTTTAAGAGAGTTATTTTTCTGAAAGTGCTTAGTAATTTCAGAAAAACTGTCCAATGTTAATATCTGACAGACCACAGAATTGGGGGCAGGGGGTGGACCATACAATCTTTCTTTTCCTTGGATTACTCTTAGTCTTTGGTAATTTATAATTACTAGCGAGTGTTAAATAGGCTAATCTATCTTTTCAGCCGATACTTTAGAGAGCTTTATCATATAGTTTTTTGTTTTCATTAAAGATCCTGAGATTGAAATATAATCTGCTAATTCTGGTAATAACAGTCTTGAATATCTGTTTTACAATGGCATTTGGGTGGTTAGAATTAATGTTGATGTAGCTAGAGGTTTCATTCTCTTTAATGGTAAGGTTTGAAGAAATTATCATCTAGATTAAGGGGGATATCTAGGTAATTAACAATTTTTAGGTTAGAAATCTCAATTTTAAATCCTAGTACTTTAAAGGCCCTAATAATTTTCTTTTAGATCTTTGTAGCCAAGAGGCTATTACTATTAAGAATGAACATAAGTCCACCATCCCAGTATTGGCCTATTTGTTTAGAATCTACAATCCTATGCTTACAAAATCGATAACTTGGGCTGATCCAAATGCCCTCATGGGGACATCAAAGTTACCACTGAGACATAGTCCAGGTAGAGTTGTTAAGAGTTAGGAGAAATTTCCTAGTGAAATTAATACAGTTTCAGAGGTCTCTACAGAAAACAAGGTCCATAACATCAAATTTGAGAAATGTACTTCTAGTTTTATCACTAATATTGGTAAATCAATGGATGGTATCAGATGAATCTTTCCAGAGGTTGAGGCGGAAAGTAAGTTGTAGTTTATCAGTTATTTTCTTTTTTGACAATATTTTTCAAGATTAAAACTAACTCACTTTTGGTTGGATTTATTAATCTAGATTGTACAGTCTCAAAATTGGGTTTATGATCTTTAAAAAAAAGCTAAGTATTTTTAGTGTTGACTTTCCCTACTCTATTGGTAATATTTAGTTTGCCAATAAATTTAGTGGTATCATGGTCCATCTTGGATATTATATTCCTATCTTTTTCTAATCTATATATGCTAGTAACCTTATTAGTCAGAAGTTTAAGGTAGTGAGAGGAGTTACGTTTGTAGATATTTTTAGACTTATCAGATTTAACCCAAATGTCATTGGAGTCTTTAATAGATTTAGTGTCCTTCTCTAACATCTTTTGGAAATGGCTAGAATGCATGTATGAACCATATATATATATATATATATATATATATATATATATATATATAATGTAGCAAGGCAGCAGCAGATAATTATCTAAAAATATATTGTTAAATATAACAGACAATGAATGTCTATTATGTTTAATCATGAGCCGTTTTAAACATCGTATTTTGGCTTTAATTTCAGGTGAAAATAAAGATAAAAATTCTCCAACATTTGGATATTTTTTTATTATGTTGGTTCTAAGCTTTCAGCTCACATGAGCCATCTTCAGAGAGGTTACAGGGACATTAACATAAAAACATCCCCCATCAAAGATGATTTTTATCTTGTGTTGACAAAACTTTGCTAAGCAACAATAACACTTAATAAATCACATTTAAATCTGGTCATAACACATAAAATTGCATTTAAATATATGGTTCTGTTAACATTTCGAGCTCTCACACAGTATGATGCCATAGAACCGCATTACAAATTGACATACTGTGTCTGCTATTTGTTAACTGTTATCATTGTACATACATAAATCAGGGCCAGCCAGTCATATCTGAGGATGCCCATTTACCAGAACAGCAAGCTAATCTGTTGCAGAGACTTGCTCAGGCACATATGTATCTGTTCAACACCCACAGATCCTACCCATGGTTTATACTGCAACTATGTTGAGTAGATCTAATTTCAGTTTCTAAGAGAGAGCGTGTCATCTGGCATGATTCAACAGTCTGAATAAGGCCAATATGCTAAAACCCTCAGTCATGATGAATTACAACTTTGTGCTAGCACGGCCATCGACAGCTCCTAAAGGGTCCTGTCTACTCAATTTCACTGACAAGGCTTTGGTAAAACCATCATATGGTTTTCAGGTATTTTCCAAAGGTGTCACACACTGGGATCGCTTTCTCCATACTGATAACATCAACAAGTTACCTTCTTGATAAATCAACCATGGTGAGACTCGAACCTGAGCTTCATGGTTAGAAAGCAAAGAGTCTAACCACTCAGCCATGCTCCCATATACAAGCACACATACACACATTCCTAAGTTCCATACCAAAATACATATTTAAAGTTAATCGCAAACAAGAAAACTCACTGCCATCTCAATGTTCTTAATTTTATAAGATTTTATTCTTCCTTCTATCTTTTTTCTTATATGCAACGTCTTCGCTGAATCTCAGTAATTTACTATTTATTTTTGTATTTTATTTCCTGAATGGATACACTTGCTTATCTGGTTCACGCTCATCCCTGGTCTTTCAAACAGGTCTAGAGGTTTATCTAATTTCTTCTAAAATCTTCTCATTATCTTTCATTCACAGTAGCCCTTTGTCTCATAGTGGCATTATTACCTTGCTTGAGGTGAATTAATAAAAATTTCAGAATGCACATGGCAAATCTTAGTACATGCAAGGCCCTTCTCAAAGTTAGAGAATAACCAAGCAGGCCTCGTTAACAGTTACCTAATTTGATAGCAATCAAAACTTAATGCTGTAAGCAGATAATGAACATAACTTGTATTTCATCACAAACAATTCTATATTTTCTATCTGAATTTCTAGGAAGAGACATTATTATACATATTATTTACAGTCAAACTAATGTCCTCATCTTTGTTGTTACAATTACAATATCTCAGCTGTTCTGCTTGCTAACCTTCAAGTGTATGAAGATCTGTCACATTCAGGGAATTCCGAACTAAAACATTTAATCTATAAACATTGATTGTTCTTGTTCTGCTATCACATCTTGTTCTGTTGTTGTACTGCTCAATAATGACTAGTCTGGTTTCTATCGTGTCTGATTACCATACTACCCATCCCTAGAATTGAGCTCACAATTTCTGTCACAAAATTCACAAACCAATGCTTAGGCTAGCTTTCTGTCATAACTAAAGCATAATGTCAGATTTGAAACAACAACCAAAAAATTTTTTTTAAATTCATAAAGAAATGTTGGCAGACCTGAAGGAGACTACCACCACCTTTAAATTTGTTGTTTTTCATTTTTTTTTTTTTATTTTTACTTTTTTCAGCGCAGTCTTATTGATTACATAAAGTTTCCGATTATCAAAAAAAGATTTGGAAAAATTTCAATATTTAAACAATTTTAGTGGGGCTCAGTTTCTCATACAACTTTATAGCAAATCGATCCTCCATTTTGGAACCACTCGCATTGGGGTCGCTTTGTTTTGGTTTCTTTGAAATGAATTGTTGCTGTCATTTTCAAGTTTTCTTCAGTTCTTACGATGACATCTTTGGAAACTCCAAGAATTGCTTTATTCAAAAATTTTGCAAAGGATTCAGTTGTTGAATAGACGCAAGCAAAAAAAGTTAATTGCACAGGATTGATTTACTATAAGGTTGTATGAAAAACTGAGCCCCCTCCCTAAAGTTGTTTAAATATTGAAATATTTCCAAATTTTCTTTGTCAATCGGAAAGTTTAGGATTTAATCGATAAGATTGCACTGAAAAAAGTAAAAAAAAATGATAATCAACAAATTTACAGTTGGTGGTAATGTTGTACTGGCGAGTGGTTTCAAAATGGAGGATTGATTTACTATAATGTTGGATGAAAAACTGAGCCCCCCCCCCCCCCCACACACACACACTTAAAATTGTTTAAATATTGAAATTTTTCAAAATATTTTTTCTCAGCCATAGAGTTTAGGGTGTAATCGATAAGATTGCGCTAAAACAAAGTAAAAAAAATTTTTAAAAACAGCAAATTTGGTGGTAGTCTCCTTCATGTCCGCTGAAATGTTTTTTGCAAAAGATTTTTTTCTATATGGTTGTAAATAGATAAATCACATTTTACTTCTGTTGGTTGATTGCATTTGCTTAATGGCTTATGAGTTATTTAATAGTGTAAATATATTTGACTTTATTCTTAATTTGCAAAATTTTAAATGGTCTTTAATGATACGAGATCTAGATTTTAACGTGTAGTGAAGAATGACTTCAACCTGGCACATGATATGAGTAGAGATACGTCCTACTATTTAACTCATAGCTGGTGGGAGGGAGACAGATTCATAACCTTTCCAAAGGTATTTACATGTAAGTGAATGTAACTGGCCAGACTTAAATTTGAACAATTTCTCTTTCTGAGCTGTTATCTATTACCTCTCCTACGCATCTACTGGACTCTACAGACAGACACGTTTGAAGGAGAAAATACAATTAAGAGAGATAAAAGAAAAAAAAAGGAACATAACCTTGGAAACCTCAATAATAGTTCAATTGAAAATGTCTACCCACCCCTATCACAACAACTACTTAAGTTTTTTTTGTTTGCATAGACGATCATTACTTTTGCATTTCAACCAATCAGAGAGAAGGACATTACTATTAAACAAGTCAATGATGAGCAGGTAAACAAGGGAAATAAAATAAACTGACCTTATTTTGGTTTTGGTAAAGTTTGACAAGTCAGCCAACAAGCATTGTAAAACTTACTTATGTTTTATTTTTTAAAGTTATTGTAAACTAACTTAAAAGCCACGCTCCATGCGAACTTAAGCTAGTTCCTGTGGAGGGCTAATAGGAATCTGGCCCAAAAATAAAACAATCTCTAGTCCAGTTTAGAAAACAGCAATAATAGTTTTGAAGAAATAACTTTGAATTCCTCAATTCACTCAATGAAACTTCAAAACCTAATTTTAACTGATTTGGGCTACAAGTCCAATTCTAACCGAAAGACAAATTTGGGATTTAAGTCCAATTTAGGCTGAAAATTGAGTTCTTCCATTCAAAGTTTGGGAGATATTTTAAACTGAATTTAAAACAAACTTTTCAATCAAATTCAAAGTTTTAATTCTACTTTAAACTCAATATAAATACTTAATCACTGATTTTTTGACAGTTATTTTAAATTTTGAATCTTTAACTCTTCCCTCTTCATCTGGACACAAATCCTAATCCTGGATGTATAAGCATCTGATGAAGGACAGATTTTCAATCCCAGGATCATCCTGTTTCCAAAAAGGCATATGTCTATGTAGAGCAAGTGTGGACAGAGTTAAAGTAGTTTCAGATGCAGACAGACAGACAGAATTTAATGTTTGCTTAACTATTTTTTTCTGCTTTTCATGCCTCAGCCATCAAAATTTTCCTGCTTTCCTCAGCCAACTTCAGACTACAGTATAAGAGTTTTGAGCCATGCTCTTAATTCTGCATTTAAAATATACAAATTTTGAACCAACCACCCCTTCTATAATCAGAGCTGAATAGTAAACAATTTCTGAGATAAGGAATTATTAGTTACATTATATATTTGGACCTTGAATAAATTCTCACTGATTTTTCATGAAAATTAATATTTCTGGAAAAAAAAAAAAAAAAAAAAAAAAAAGCAAGAAACATGTCCCTGAAAGTATTGTCCATTGTTAGCCACTACTTTTTACCATCTTTCATGCAGCATTTAAATTCCACATCAGAAAATCAACACAACTTTTGAGGCTAATCACAAGTCGACTCATTTTTTTTGTATCTTCATAAGAATGAAAGTGCTGCTCAGCCAGGCCATGTGCTATTGAGTGAAACAAGTGATAATCAGACGAGGCAATGTCTGGTGAATACAGCAGGTGGCATAGGACTTCCCATTTAATTGTTTCCAAGTAGATCTTCACCCATTTTACAACATGAGGCCTAGTGTTGTCATGTTGCCAAATTACTGTCATGTCTCTGCTCATATAGAGACCGTTTTTTTCTTCAATGCTTGGCTCAAATACATCAATTGTCATTGATAGCAAATATTCTGTGATGGTTTTGGTCAGTTTGAGCAGCTCAGAATAAACTACACCCAGCTGATCCCACCAAATGCAGAGCAGAAGCTTCAAACCATGGATATTCAGCTTTGCTGCCTATAGTGATGCATAGCCAGGCTTACCCCACAATCTTCTGTGCTTAGGGTTATCATAGTGTATCCACTTTTCATTGCCGATTACGATACAATGCAAAAAATCTTTCCTTTTCTGCCATTGAAGCAGCTGTTCACACGTGGCAAGATACCCTTTGACATCTCTCAGCTTCATCTCATACAGTACCCAATGTCCTTGCTTTAAAATCATTCTTAATGCTTTAAAACATTTCAAAACTTGTGTGGTAAACTCCTAATGATTCTGCAAGTTCAGCTTGTGACTGACATGAGTCTTCAAACATTTTCAATATTTCAAAGTGTTCTTTTATCTTCAACATCAAATTTTTTTTTTTTGAAGTATCTAAACCAGTGATTCCTAAACTGGGGGAAAATTGAAGCTACCAGGGGGAAAAATAATTGAAAATCCTCATTCAGTTTTCCATATCCTACCTTTGTGAGTCAGGATTTTCTACTTTACTCACAATCAAGCCCAAGCAAGTGGCGGACTTCCCCACGCGTTTCTCTAATAACCCTAACAGAAAGGTCTCCTTACTCAACCTCTGCTTTGCTTCCAGTCCAGACTCCTGCACTACCAGGCAGCTTTGCCCCCTCGGAAACTCTGACCACACCACAGTTTCTGTCAACATCTCAATCCGCTCTTACTCTACCCAAGAAAACCAGACCAGCAGAATATCATACTGCTACCAGAGAGCAGACTGGGACTCATTCCGAGACTTTCTCTGTAACTTACCCTGGAACAACGTCTTCGATCTTCCTGTCGAAGACTGTGCGTCCGAGGTCTCCTCATGGCTTAAGGCTGGCATCGATGCTTTTATCCCAGCCAGGAAATTTCAGCTAAAATCAAATTCATCCCTCTGGTTCTCACCCGCTTGCTCGGCTGCCATTGCCCACCAGAACCATTTCTTCCAGCTCTATCGAAGCTTCTCGGCGAACCAAAACAGGCACCTTTTCGCCTCAGCATGTAATAAGTGTAAAAAAGTACTGAACAAAGCTAAGAGGGTGTTTGCTATCAGAATGAGGCAACGCATAGCATCCTCTAAGTTTGTCTCCAAAGATTACTGGCGACTTTGCAAAAGCGTGCTCAACAAGAGCAAGACTTCAATACCCCCACTAATCAATGAATTTGAAGTTCTCACCACCCCAGCGGACAAGGCTGAATGCTTTGCCCGTAGATTCTCCACCAATTTGACACTGGACTCATTAGGAATACCTACACCCAACTTCCCACCCAGAACTAAGGCTCAACTAAATAACGTCCACATTACACCCTCGCTGGTCGCCAAGATAATTGCACAACTTGACCCACACAAAGCGAGCAGCGGGGACGGAATCCCAATCATAGTACTGAAAAAATGTGCCTCAGAACTCTCCTCTGTTCTCTCTAAACTCTATAACCTCTGCCTATCTGCTTCCTGTTTTCCTGCCTGTTGGAAGTCCTCCTGTGTAGTTCCTATATTTAAGAATTCTGGCGAACCCTCAGACCCCGCCAATTACTGTCCTATTAGTCTCCTTCCGATCTTCAACAAAGTTTTCAAAGCCATTGTCAACACTGAGGTGATTCAGCATCTCACGCTTCACAGGCTTCTCTCTGACAAACAGTATGGGTTTCGCTTCACCAGGTCTACTGCTGATATTCTAACGACCATTACCGAGTACATATACCGGGCTCTTGACAAGAATGGCGAAGTCCGAACCGTTGCCTAGGATATCTCCAAAGCGTTCAACAGGGTCTGGCATGCTGGCCTCTTATGCAAACTGCAAAGCTATGGGATAACTGGACATCTGTTTGACCTCATCCAGTCATTCCTCTCTAACCGCACATTGAAGGTAGTATTAAATGGGCATGCCTCCCAAAACTATCATACGAACATGGGCGTCCCTCAAGGTTCCATCCTAGGTCCCATGCTCTTTCTGATGTACATTAATGATCTCCCCGACGCCATTAGATCCCAAGTAGGCATGTACGCCGATGACACCACAATCTACTCTTGCCTCGATCAAAAACCTGGTGTGGGCAACAAAGCGAACCTTGCTGCCGAGCTTGAAAAGGACCTCCAATCCATAGTGGCCTGGGGTAGGAAATGGCTAGTAAATTTCAATGTTTCTAAAACGAAGCTGTTATCAACTAACCACCATAGACAATCGCATATACCTCCCATTAGCATGGAACAGGCTTGCCTCCCAAAGAGTAAAACACTACGCCTCCTTGGCATTACACTTTCGGCGGACCTCAAATGGAATGACTATATTGAATCTATTGCCAAATCTGCCGCCATGAAAGTTGGCTCTCTGTGCAGGGCCTGGAAGTTTTTCCCGCCTGAATCTATCCTGCACATATACAAATCTACCATCCGCCCATTATTGAATACTGCTGCCATATCTGGTCGGGTGCCCCTGCTACTCTCCTTGGGCTTCTTGACAAAATACAAAGGCGAATCTGTAACGTGGTTGATACTGACTTGGCAGACCAGCTGCAACCACTCTCTCACCGGCGTGATGTGGCTTCCCTGTGCCTCTTCTACAAGTACTTTCATGGCTTCTGCTCTGATGAACTGGTGGCCGCCTAAGCACGAATTTACATGATATACTAGATCAGCAACTAGGTCCCACCCTTTTACAGTTAAACAGATAAGATGTAACCATAATTTCTACTCCAACAGCTTCTTTTCTTGCGCTTCCCGCCTGTGGAATTCCCTTCCACAAGTCTGCTTTCCCAACAGCTACAATCTCCAGGTGTTTAAATGTAGGGTCAATAGACACCTCCTATCACACGAACTTCCGATTATTCTCAGAACACTCATTCTCGGTATCCTTACCCGCCTATCACCCACCCTCTGACATTTCCTATATTTAACTATCCTTTCTCCACTCTATGTAGCCCCCTGCGCAGTAGTGGCAGTAAAATGCCTTGCTCGGGGTGAAACGCTTATAAAAAAAAAAAAAGAACAAAACCAACTTGAGGTGGAATGTGACATACATTGCACGCTTGCCAAAACTAACCCTGATATTGATACACTGGTACACAAGCAGCAGCATCACCCTTCTCACTAATTCTGAAGTAGAAGAGCAAACAAAGGTTCTTTTATTTGTTACTAATTGCTCTCTATGGCTATGCTTAGCTGTTACTAACTGCTCTCTATCCACTTTACTCTGTAACTATAAGTTTATCAGTATATTTGTACATTTGAAAAATAAATTAGTAAATAGTCTCAGTGTGTTTTAACTGCTCTTTCTCTCAAACACATGAAGGGGGAAATCTGGATGGTTGAACTGGGTTTAGGGGAAAATGACAGAAAAAAAGTTTCAAAAGCACTGATCTAAACCAATCTCTGCATGTTGTTTCCACTGGAGCATGATTGCCATAAGTCTCAACAAGAATTTTGTGTGCTTCACCTGCCAATTTCTTTTGAATAAAGTAGTGCAGTAAAATTTCCCACAAATACACTTTCTTTGGCATGAAATCTGATATATTTAACACTATGAAAAACAAAGTTGTTTACACTTTGGCGAAATGACACACTGAATTTCAAGCTTCTTTATAGAACTTCCTTATATATGCACCAGCATTATAGCCTGGCGTTGCTCAGGTGTAATGAAAGCTTTAAAACTAATCCATGGTCCTGGAGCTCAAACTCTTTGGACGTTGGCACAAAAGACTAAAAAGCAATAGTTGTTTCTAGTTAAAGCAAAACTGTAGTCTGAAAGAAAAATGAATGGATGTAAGTCAATTTTGAAGTTTGGTGAGAATCGGATAAAAATTGTGGATTTGCATAAAGGACATACAGACAGATAAACAGACACACACACAAACATCTTGCCTTATATATATATATATATATATATATATATATATATAAATAATTGATTTTCTGTACTATTGTAAGAACTGCAACCTTGAAATTTCTGAATATCGTTTCCTATGTCTTTTTGTCTACGAGTGTATCAGATTTGATTAAAATCAGACCACTCCTTCTATAACCCGATTTTTTCGATTATCAATTTTCGATATTTATCAGGGGTACCTCGACACAAAACCTAGCTAAATACACTCGCAGATGCTTATAGTACAACTGTAAATTTAAGAAAATTGGTTCAGCCGTTTCGAAGTCTATAAGTAATGGACACACACAAAGTTCCATTTATAAATAAGTTTAGATTACCATCTGAAACTACATGCACACATTTCTAGGAACAGCGAGAACTTATTCAAGGTCCTAATAATTTGTTTTGAACATTATTTTTAATAGATACTCATATTTGAGTAGATACTCTTTAATTAAACAGTGTATTTATATATCTCTGAGAATGCTATCTGTTGGAAAACAGTGAGAACTTATTCAAGGTCTTAATACAATTAGATTAAGATCCATATCTTTTTTGTTAATATCACAATGCTTCAGCCATTATTACCCTCCAGCCTTCTTCAGTGGCTCATTAATCTTGGTAACCTTTAAGAAATTTTGAAATTATCACTTTATTTAATAAACAAGAGTATATGGTTCTTTCCAATGACTATGCCTAGGGATATCTAATCTAGTTTTTATTCAGTACTGCTCAGTTATTGCTTGCCATGTTTCCACTGAACCTGGTCCAGAGACTGGACAACAATTACTAGGCTATGATGAAACCAAGGTTTTAATTCCCTGGGTCAGGGGGGTTCAAACACACAACCTTCAGATTATTTCTCTGCAGTGTGCAGGGAAACCATTTTCGGTGACCAATATTTTCCTCTCATTTTAATAAGTTTGTCCCTGAACACTTCGAAATCTTTATGGTAGTAGTATTGAACTTAACCCACCCATCAATTGCAAACAGTTGATTAAGTTTTAAGTTCAGCAGGGTCTAATCTAATCCCTCTCCAGGGAAGGGAAGAAAACTTGATCTCCCCACAGCCATGTATTCTTAATAAATGTACTTTGTGAAAAGATTTTTTTAAATTATATAACAGGAAATAAATTTGAAAACTCATATTATGGAAAATGTAAGTAAGTATTGTGTGTGTGTGTGTGTGTGTGTATATATATATATATATATATATATATATATATATATATACACACACACACACACACATACACACTAGCAGTTTAGCCAGGTTTGTCTCTGGTAGTTTAAGGAATAATAAGAATAAAAAACATGAATTTACATAGCAAATACTTACACAACGTCTAACCTCATCACTTTTATAGATATAGATAAAAATGTAGAATGTCTATTGGATTAGGGTGAGAGGGGAGGGGCAACATATATAGATATAGATAATATAAAGTGGGGGTGATCGATTCTATATTATAATCAATACATAAACTGATCCCTGACTTTGTGGGATGATTATATATATTTTTCTACCCCTAATTTTGGCTTTCTGAAAATTTCAAGATGTTGTTAGCGTTCCAAAATTTTGATCTACATCTGAGCACAACTCCCATTCAGCTAGATTGCAAAATGCAGACGCTAAGTCGAATCTATCAAACAAACAAATACTTATACAATGTCCACCCTTGTCATTTATATAATATAAGTATACATATTATCCTACATCTATAACCCAACTTGGAGTTTCATGCCCTATGCAATCATCAAGTGCATATCATTAACTGGCTGTTCCAGGATTTAAATTTTTGGTTCTCACATTGTTCATGATAGTTATATATTATAATTCTGGGATGAATGTTTTCTTAATTCTTTAATTATATAGTTTCATTTGAACTAAAACTTAAACATGAAATTGAGAAGTGAAATCGCAAAAGTTAAATTAATAAGAATATTTTTAGGGTTGGGACATACGTTTTGTGCCTAGGGGTCAAGGGAGATTACTTATTGTTTTTAGTTTAGAGGAAAACAAAAGAAATAATAATAATAATAAAAAGTTTACATAGAAGAATCTATATTAATCCAAGCACTATATTTAGGTAGATGTTTATTTCTGTGTCTGCATGTAATCATCTATTCACTTCTTAGTGAAGATTTGGTTTTCGCAAAATAATTGATAATAATTAGGTTTTGTTTCTTTAATTGCCAGAAATATTTTGAGAGGGTAGTGCTTTTACTGTATTTACTATTGCTTCAAATCATTTGATGATTGCTGTGACAGTATTTCCATTGGGTTTTTATATATATATATATATATATATATATACACACACACACACACACTACCAGCCATAATTATTAGGCCACCCCAGTGTTTTAGAAGAAATGATGCATTTCATACTAATTTTTGGTATTTATTGCCAAGTGAATAATTGTAAATGAAAATAGAATGGTTCTTTTGATAATACAGCACAATAACATGTGCATCAAATGAATTTATAAATATTTAATAATTACCTATATTGCAGTTTCATCAATGAAAGAATGAAGAAAATTTAGGCTGATTCGGATGAGTTCATCTTTGCCTTGTAAAATTTTGCAAAGTAATAATAACAAAAAGAACCATTCTATTTTCATTTAGAATTATCCACTTGGCAATAAATACTAAAAATAGTATGACATACATCATTTCTTTTAAAAAACTAGTGGTGGCTTAATAATTATGGCCGGTAGTATGTGTTTGTGTGTGTATATATTGTAAGAAAGTGAAAGAACACATAGATTTTAAACTCACTGTTCAAGCATTTACTTTTATAAAGACTGCTTGATACAGAGTTGAGCTTTATATTGTAATAGTTGTTACAATAGTTTATAAAAGCATAGTATCACTACACAAAAATTTTCATGTTTTGGAACCAAACTGCTCCTCTTGGGGTGATATGTATAAACGGTTATACATATCACCTAAAGAGGAGCAGTTCGGCTCCAAAACATGAAAATTTTTGTGTAGTGATACTATGCTTTTATAAACTATTGTAACAACGATAATAATAATATATATATATATATATATATATATATATATTATATATAACATGAAAAGAGAGATCACTCTGGTTTACTCATATTGGCATGGAGGTGTAGAGAACAGAAAATAATTTTTTTTTTTTTTCATAAGAATAAATCTTATTTCATATTTAGGTGGAGGATCTACATGAGGTTTTTAACTCATGTAGACAGCACAAACAAAAGTTATGTTAGAATGAGAAGATTGTTAAACTAAAATTTCATGAAAGATGTTTTTGATAAACATTGAAACAAAAATGAATGTCAATGACAAGGAGATACCATGAGAACGAAACTTTTCTTGAAAAAAATAAATATTTGTGTTTTGTGACAGAGTTTGCTGATAGTCCCCCATCTGAGAAATTACTGGTACCATCCTTAGTGAATCCAAATCACCAGTCCACAATGTTAAAATAAAAAAAATAAATTAAAAATAAGAAGATGCTCTTTACCAAACCCTCAGTCTTTACTTGTTCGAAGCCTTTTTTAACTATTGAACTTGGAATGCTGGATGTGCATTGTGGTGCAGGAGATATTGTCTTGGAACAAGAAATTAGAGAGACATTTCCAATTCCAGTTGAATTTATTGTATTCACTTAGGCACAAATACCCTTAGAAAAGGTATTAATCCATCTCTTCTCCCTCTAGACATGGATTAAATAGCAGGACATATTTGGTGCTACAGATTTGGTTAACAACCAGTCTACCACAAAAAGTAATGTCAACCTACTGCAGGAAAATCTTTTGTCTGGTCAATCATGTCTCTTTCAAGACATGATTGCCCAAGCATGTATCACGTATAGCACTTAACTGACTGACTGACTGATCTTAGAAAGTGGTTGTATACAGTTGACACTTTAGATATTTATAGATGGATAATTTATAGGCTATTCAAAGAACTCAAAGATCCAATTCTCACATTAACTGCTGATTTCCTTTGTTGCAACCAAAAAGGGGACTGTTACCAAAATCAAAGATATTAGGTTTAGCATCATGGTGATGTGATAGCAACAATCTCTAAAAGTGCAACATCAATTGCCATCTGTTATCACCTTGATTTCAATCTTTCTCTTACCCTTTCCCTGCCACATTTTGTCGTTCTTCCTTCTTGCTCTATCTCCTCTCACGTAACACCTTATGCACCAGCATTCCTACCTTCCTCTGACACCCCCTGTATCTTGTACTTTTCACTCTCCTCTCATGTAAACCCCTGTACACCAGTGACAGTATTACTTTGCTTGGGGTGTAATGATTATAAAAAAATATCCATCAAAATCTTTGAAAGTATTTTGGTACATGTTTCCTAAAATAGCAAAATGTTCTGTTTTTAATTGTTTTTAATGTTTAAATTTTGTTAGTCAAATTGAAATAAATAAATTCAATACATTTAAATAAAAAAAAAACAAAAAAAAAACAGGCAAGTTTTTTCTTGAGGGTCGGTGGAGGTGAAACAGGATATAAGGTGACACCATAAAAAGCAATATACTGTAGGAGACACAATCATATTTTAAGCAGTTTTAAGACCTATTCTAACCACAAACAATTTTGAAAGACTCGAAACAGCTAGAAAATTGACATTTTCTAAGGTTAATGGTAATATTAGTTGTTTCCTTATAAGGAAATATTTGGCATTCATTGACAAAAAAGTTAGTTCTACTGTCAGTTGAAATTTATAAAGATACTTCTATTAAAACAAGTTTTTTTTAGGAAAATTGGTTTCTCAAGTTCACTGTTATTGCTCCTTGTTGGATGTTTCCTTACCAGCCTTTTGTTTGAAATACTGTGAAACGTTAACATCCTGATTATGTCATGATTTTTCTTTTCGAGTTACATGTGCTATCCAGTTTAGTTGTTAGTACTGTTGAAAGTCCTCAAATGATGCACTTTGTTATTTAGTAAAGTTTGCAATTCTGTAGTGCCAGTCCACAATATTCAAAGAAGGATAATCTTTACCAAAACCATCAGGCTTCATTCATTAAAAACTTTTTTTCACCATTGATCTTAGAAAACTTTTGTATGCAGCTGACAGTTTTCATATTTCTGAACATGTTTGGTGCTATGCAGTTTATGCAAATGAAAGTCTCAATCTGACAAAGCTATTTAAGACATAATTTAAAGTTTTTGGTTCTGTAAGAATGTGCAGTGTCAGAAAAACCTGAGTTGATATGAATATGTAAATTTGGAGACAGTACACAAGTCAAAGAATGACTGACATTTACAAAGGTTAACCTAATAACTCAAGAGGAACCTAGTGAGACTCAAACTCACTGCAGAGAATAGTTGGTAAAAAACTGCTAACACTTGTTAAACACTAGCCTATGTCCTGCTGTATAGCTGAAATAATTGGGTATTTACATACCACTATCAGCAGAAATAGCAAGAGATTTACAAATGGAACAGTGGTCACCTTGCATTTATAATCGAAATGATTTGATCCCCGCCGGTCACCTTGCATTTATAATCGAAATGATTTGATCCCCGCCGGTCACCTTGCATTTATAATCGAAATGATTTGATCCCCGCCGGTCACCTTGCATTTATAATCGAAATGATTTGATCCCCGCCGGTCACCTTGCATTTATAATCGAAATGATTTGATCCCCGCCGGTCACCTTGCATTTATAATCGAAATGATTTGATCCCCGCCGGTCACCTTGCATTTATAATCGAAATGATTTGATCCCCACCGGTCACCTTGCATTTATAATCGAAATGATTTGATCCCCGCCGGTCACCTTGTCTATATAATTAAAATAATTTGATTTTCACTGGTTACCTTGTATTTTTATTCTCAGAACAGACAAAAGCAATTGTTAAAAAATAATTTACGCACTTTTTATTGATGTTAGATTGAGTTTTTTCTTCTTTGCTTTTGTGTGTGTGTGCATATTCACATGTGTAGGATGTTGTCGTTATTTCTCCTTTTTATAATTTTTTAATTTCTGATTGAGTTTTCAATCAGCAACTGACGATTACATTGGGCATAAAATTCAGTAGTGCTAATGATGTGGAAAAAATGTATATTTAGTATGACATTAAATTACAGGTCTTATATATAAAGCCCTATTTTATTAGCATCAGCACTCAATGTGTGATATTTAGCAATAATTAGTTTGGGAAACCAAAATAAACTCAAACAAGAAAGGTGAAAGAATGGGTAGGTATAGGCATAGAAATAAATACTTACTTTGCCATCTAAGCACTAATTAAAAAAGATATAAAAAAATTAAATAAAGAAATAAAAATAAAGAAAAAGCTAACTAAACAATGAAATAAAATAAATGAACAAATATCATAAATATACACAAATATATATGTGTGTGTGTGTATATATATATATATATATATATATATATATATATATATATGCACACAAACAAATAAACAAAATACTAGAAAAATAATAAACAAATATTTACTCTATATATATATATATATATATATATATATATATATTTTTTTAAATGAGTTATTTCCTAGACCTATGTGTCATCCTTTTGGTAATTAGCTGTTATGATGTTCCTAGAAAGGAGAAAAAATGTCCAAATGTAATCATACCCATAAATACTTACTAGGATCATACAAACATGGATGAAAGTGTTCTAAGATCCTTAAATAAATGCTCCTTAATTTTGAAAATTTTACAATTGCTTGAAAATTCCAGTTGCCCGTTTGTAAAAAAATTCCTGTTTGAGCATTTGAAAAAAAAGTACAATCAGTTATTGTAAATCACCTGGAGATACCAAAAGGTTAAAACCTAGGTTGCAGAAATAACATTTCCAAATCAACACTTTAATACAACTGTGTACTGGTCTAATTTAATTATGACCAAAACCTTTATATATATATATCTCATATAATTAAATTTGTTTTTTTTTGTTTTTTTTTTAACTAAAAATACATTGCAACATGGAAATTCCTATGTTTCGAGATTTCTATCTCATCATCAGACAATATTAGCTCATAGTTGTGGAAATGATTCTCATTTAAATATAAATCTGATTTTATATATATATATATATATATATATATATATATATATATATATATACACACACACACACAGACAATAAAAAGCAATTAACTACCAACAAATTCTGCACCACTTAAGAACAGAAAAAAAATATATATAAACAAATAATACAACCTTCATCAAGCAAAAAAAATCACTTAAACACAGATATCAAATTACACTGAACTTCAAATAAAGATAAAAAAACTGGGAAAAATCAGCAGGAAAGCAAAGGACCCTGAAGAGCAATAATGCCCTCACAAAACGTTGAAGTCAGCATAAATGAAATAACACTGCTCAGCTAAGTAAGATTTTCCACATTAATTCCGTGTGTGTGTGCGCATATAAATAAGTAAAAATTTAATTATAAACCAAACCTCCTATAAACAACAACCAAATACTACAGATACAACCAAATCAAATAAGAAAAATGAAATAATAGGCAAGTGAAGACATGTATAAATATTCACTTTACCATTTAAGCATTAATAAAAATAAACTATTTAAATAAAAAAAAACAAAATGAAATAACCTACATTTTCTAAACTCAAAGTTCAAGAACAGCCAAGAATTAGCAAGAGTAATTAATGAGTGTCTGGAACACCAATGTCGATTTGCTACTTTTGTCTGTTACTCAAAATTGAAACAAAGTAAAAGGCATAACAAAACCAATCGGAAGAAAGTAAAAAGAGACCAAAAACAAAAAACAAAGCCAAAGGAGGAATGACATTTGACATGCATATGAGGCTAATACAGAAAGAAAGAAAAAACCTTGCACCAATGAAAAGTGCACAAATTATTTTTCAACACAATATAAAAGAAAAATGAGAAAAGAAAAAGTTGATAGCTAATATCCCTAGACGAGTGGATGGAGTGATTGCTAGAGAGTCAGTCTACAAAAGTCTAGAGTTGGTATGCTAATGGTAACATCAATCAACTAAGTGACTAATTTTATATTTGTATTAATCCTATATGCATGCACGTGTGCATGTGAGAGAGGCAACAGCAAGCAACGTAAACCTTGTTAAGACAGAGTAGCAGATGTGTTAATATATTCAATAAACTGTAATTTTGAACAGAGTTTGTGCAATTGATCTTTAAAATTTGTCTATATTTCTGAGATGAGGTAGTATATACATTATTTACATTATTTGGGCTATTGTCCTCATTTTTGTTGCCATTTGTATGATGTTTCGGCCGTTGTATGCTCCTGCCTACTTCAGGTGCTGGGAATTTTGAACTGAACCCTTTATTACCATCACTGGGGTATATCATCTTCATTCCTTGCATAAAGCCTCAATTGGTCATGTGTCCTTAAGGACACATGGCCCGGTGTATATAGATGTTGGTTAGTTCCTGACTTGACTCTTAGAGTTGAGAGTTCAATGCCAGGCTACAGCAGTGGTGAACAAGTAACTTACAGGGTTAGAGGGAAATAACTCATGACTTCCAATTGAGGCTTTACATAAGGAACGAGAATGTTATACCCCAGTGATTATAATAAAGGGTTTGGTTTGGAATTCCTGGCACCTGAAGAAGGCCAGAGCGTACAACGGCCAAAACGTCGTACAAATGGCAACAAAGATGAGGACAATAGTCCGAATAATGTAAATACTGTGATCTTTTAAAAAAAAACAACAACAAAAAAAAAAAAAAAATATTCTGAAAAGTAACTGTGTAAAGAATTAATCAAAGCCTGCTTTCTTGAACATTTTGAAACAGACAAGCCTCCATTATTGCAAACTTCTTATTTCAAATTCACAATACTAGAAACCTACAATAGAATTCCTGCAGTAACCTTTGACCAGCAAACAATTTAAAATTCTCTTCTACAGCACACTATAAACACTACATGTTGCAAAAAATATCTATCCACAGCAGATTGTATTACCATAGATAAAATTGAATTGCTTCTCTATGCCAAAGTGCATTTTCCCACCAAGTGCACACAGACAAAAAAAAAAAATCATCCCCCACACACACAACAAAGTGGGATAATCTCTACTTCATTTGTCTTCTACACACAATCAATCCATCCTAATTCGTATTTCTATAAATACCAACCTTGTAAACAACTTTGCTCATATTATAGCTATTTCCCTATTCGATTAACACACAATGAAACATGCCAGCAACATTCACACTCATCTGAAACACAGACAAATATGTAGCCCTCAAACCCAGCAACTTAATTACAATTCTGCAGTTACCCATGGCAAGCCCCAGAAATTATTCATAAATTTTACTTAACACTCTATAAAAACTCCAACAAAAAAGAGTTTAAAATAAAATAAAAAATGAAATGAAATTACTATTACTGTATACACTTTTGATTCCTTCAGTAATGCCGTTTTAAAAAACAATGATTAGAATTTTAATAAAACCCAAATATTTGAAAGTGATGTAAACATTTTCTTTATTCATAAGAAGTAATAACAATAGTTTAATGATATTTTTAAGCTTATAAATAAAAACAACTTAATTTCATTATTTATAAAATAGTAAATAATAAATGTTATATTGTAGTTGACTCGTGTGTTTTGATAATTTTGTAATTTAAAAAAAAATTTTGCATTCTACAGTTTCAGTTACCTATGGCGAACTCCAGAAATTATAAAATCAAATTTTTTTGTTAGTCAAGTTACTATAAGGAGTTAAAAAAAAAACGAAGTGAAATCACTATTACTGTATAGTACACTAGATTCCCTCAGCAATGAGATTTTAAAAAACAATTAGAATTTTAATAAAACCAATATATGAAAGTGGATTTATACATTTTCTTTATTCACAAGAAGTAATAACAAGAGTTCATTGATAATTTTCCTAAGCTTATAAATAAAAACAACTTAATTACATTGTTATTTTAAATAATAAATATTGCATTGTAGTTGGTTTTTACATATTTTGAGAATTTTGTTATTTGTTTTAAAACTATTTCTGTTCCAACTCGTTTTCTATGGTCATTATATAAAGTCTTGCTTAGGCACTAGTGTAACACCTGTAAGAAATACTTTGAAGACCGATTCCAACAGCGTTTCCAGACTCACTATATTTTAAGTCTCTAGACTGGTTCATTTAGCTACTGCATAATATCCCTCTCTTTTGAGATTTTTTTATTTAAAAAGATTTATTAGTGATCACCCCGCCACTTTCTTGAGAGTTCACCAACGTACTTAAGAGTATTTCTTACAGTGAGTACCCAAGCAAGACTGATTCCAAGGGTTTTCAGACATGCTGGAGTTCTTTATTTAAATCTCTAGATTAGTTCCTTTATTCGCCAAAGAGGCGTTTCTTATGTCTTTGTCTATGAGTGTATCAAATTTGATTAAAATCGAACCACTCCTTCTATAACCCGATTTTTTCGATTATCAATTTGATATTTATCAGGGGTACCTCGACACAAAACCTAGCTAAGAACACTCACAGACGCTTATAGTACAACTGTGTAAAATTTCAAGAACATCGGTTCAGCCGTTTCGGAGTCTATAGATAACAGACACACAAAGTTCCATTCATAAATAAGTTTAGATTTTAACTTTCTTGCAGGAAGATCAATATTCACTAAGAGCAGACACTAACAAATTCTTTTGTAATCAAAATGCACCCACCTTTTCTCTTTTTTTTTTTTTAACTTTCAAGTGATACCTCTAAAGTTGTTGGTTCCAAACTGGTGTAAGAATAAATATTTATTAAAGTATAATTATACACCAGTTTTGGCACACGATCTAAATAGAATGATGATTTTCTAAGTACAGCTTAGATGTGGCAAAAGGCCGAAAGTATGGACACCTAGTGAGAACCAAACTCACTATTCAATTGTAATTAGCAAGACAAGCTTGTTAACCATTACACCATGTCGTGGTGCCTAATCTAGTGTAAGAATAACTGCAAAACACTTTCTCCTCCCCAATTTATTGGCAAAAGAACACAAATGCATGCTGGGATTTGTTCTGAGCCTATAAAATAGGCCGGTTCTCAATCTCATCTGACTCAGTCCCAGTCTGTCTCATCTTGAAATCAGAATGCTACATTCGTTTATCCAAATTTGCTCTTGTGTATCAAACTAATTCTTTGTGAACTTTTTGTCATATTACAGTTGCTTTGCCTTATTAACGTTCATTTGCCTTGCATATATTGTTTGCTTGCTTCATATTTTTTTGTCCTGTTCTTTTCTTTTTCTTGCTTATTATAAACTTCATCCATTCTGTTTATGGGACAGTTCTACCAGTTATTTACATTTAACCAATGGCCTCTCACTCTACAAAAGTTAGTTTTACGCAGGTTTTCTCTCAGATGTCAGGTAATTATTTTTGAACAATTAATATTATATTTACCACATTCATAAATGTCCGATAGACATTTTTTTATCACACATCTGTTTACTTCCCCTACTTGTTTTTATAACAAAGAATACATTTTGATGATTATGTAAATCATTAGACCGTATGAAAATTTTTATATAAAAAAATCCTACCTGTGATATCTCAGGTTACATAAATTTAATAATTGGCAGATATCCTATGGTAGAAATGTTGATATGATTTTGTAAACATCTACACCAATACTGAAAATGTGAGGGCAAAATACAATTCCCTTTTAGAAAGAAGTATTTTTTTTATGGTTTCAACTTAAGAAAATACCAGCCAAGCCATAATTTGAGTTTTGGCATGTCACTTTTCAACTCATGACAAGTTCTTTCTGAAAGTGATTTTGTTTTCCAGATAAAATGAAGAAATCCTCAATGATAAAAACACTAGTCCCAAAAAATAGATGATGCTTTCAAGAGGGCATGATTATCAAATTACAAATTGGTCCACTTTTATCATAAAAATATATTCAGATTAAATACAAGAACTATGAAAATCACTTGAAAGTGATGCACATCTTGGCATATTCTGCTTTTATGTTATCCAGGGTTTGTTGCTAAACAAAAAGGAAAAATTAGCCAGATGTCAATTTGAGTTCTAGTTAAATTGTGTGAATGTATATGTTAATTCCTTAACAGTACTAAAAATATTTCAAAAAGAAATAACTTTGTTAATTCCCAAAAGTTCAATAAAATTAATGAACTTTTCACAGAAATTAGTTGTAACATCTTTATTAGCTAAATTTCTGGATAATTTATTTTATTTTTAACAGATTTAAGCTTATGATGTGTAAACTGAACACTAAGTTTGTGAATTTTTCTATGTGGTCAAATTTTGGGTATGAACAGACTGATGGCAGCACACAGAGGTTTAGACAGACTGATACCAACAATTTCAGTGTATTAAACTGATATCAATAAAATATGAACAGCCTGAGAGAGAGAGATGAAGCTGTTAATGATTTATTTGTATTTTTTCATTTCTGGTCTCCAACTTTTATTTTAATTGCTCAGCCCAAGGGAGGTTTGAGCGATCTGTTTACTATGGCTTGTCAACCTTCTGCAGGTTATTTAAAGTCAAAAAATATTTTTAGATTGGAAGAATTTTTTTTTTTGTAGATATAATAATGGTTTAGGGATAAAAGTCTTTACTAATTAACCCATACCTGGTGGGGAGAAGAGGTGGATTCATACCTAATCCAAAATTAATAAAGAAACAAGAAATTATGTGGATATAAAGTTGGAGATGAATTCTATAGTATACTCAGTATATGAACTGATCTCTCACTTTGTGGCCACAGTAGTTTCTCTCTATTTTTATTCCAGAGAATGTAAATAAATCTAAAAGATATGTCTAGAGCTAATCAGTATTTCATTGATTGTTTTCTACAGCTTATCAACTCATTGCAGGTTATTTAAAGCCAGAAAATATTTTTTAGATTGGAAGAATTTTTTTTTGTGATAATAGTTTAGTGATACAAGTCTTACTAATTAATCCATAGCTGGGGCAAGAAGAGGTGGATTCATACCTTTCCCAAGGATATTTGCACGTTAAGTGAATATAATGAACCTAAAAGGAATAAAAAACTGAGCTCTGATAAACAATTCCATCCATTACACCACCTGCACATCCGAGCTTACAGCACTTGGTATTCCCAAGTGTCACACATCTTGGTACTGACTAAGCTCAACATTGTACGAGAACCAATGTTTCAAATGACTGCAAGCCCAATTAAGTTTTAAACTCAGTCAAAACATTTGTGTACATTTATAAAAAAGTGTACACACATGCCTGTGTGTTCAGTCGATTAAGTGTCATACATGATACATGCTTGGGTGATCATGTCTCGAAAAAGACTGACTGAACAGAAGATTTTCCCACAATAGGTTGCCATTACTTTCTGTGGTAAACTGATTGCCAATCAAGTCTATAGAAACCAATCTGTCTTGCTATTTAACCTATAGCTAGAGGAAGACAAGAGATTCATACCTCCCCAAGGGTATAAATCATACACACAACACAGCCATTAAATATGCACACATATACAAAGATTAAATATGCACACACAAAGTCATGCACAGTGTGTGATGGACAGTATGAGAACCAGTTCTTTTATAAAGAAAAAAATCTCAAATTGATCGTATAGTCACCCCCAACCCAAAATAAAGAAACTATCAGATTTATTCCAATTTACATTAAAACTTCATATCAGTTAGTGAATTGCTGTACATGATACACACTTTAGAAATCAGGTCTCTTTTGATCCATTACTGAGTAGGCAGAAGTCGCCATTACTTTCTGCAGTAGACTGGTTGCCAACCAAGGCTATAGAACCCAATTTGTCCTGCTATTCAACCCATAGCTGGAGGGAGAAGAGATGGATTAACACTTTTCCCTAAGGGTATTTGTGCATAAGTGAATGCAACAAATTCAACTGGAATTTGAACTCGGCTCTCCGATTTCTTATTCAAAGCCGATATTCATTACTCCACAACGCACATCAAGGTTCTTCATATTAAAAAAAATAAAAAAGCACACAATTTGTGAGTAATAGTAGAAATCAAAGAATCACAGAAAACCAATCAATGCATTAAATTCAAAACAACTCTTAATACTCAATAAAAATTCTTTATTAGCAGGAGAGACAAACCAGACGAACAACATTATTTTCTGTCTCCCCTTCAACTCAAAATGTACAATGGCTGAAATGTTATGAATATCGTAACAAAGATTAGGACAACAATCCAAACAATGATTTACACTATTTACATTGTTCAGACTGTTGACTTCACTTTTGTTGCCATATTCACAATGTTTTGGCTCTTGTCAGCAAAGTTTAACAAACGTATAAAAAAAAAAATATAGTTGACAAAAGGATAGTCTGTCTCTTGGCATTATTATTACTGTAGACTCCTCCAGATATTTTTAGAATTTTTAATAAAACTGAAAACATGGAGATCCCACTTTTTTGCCAATGAAATACTTAAAAGCAGCTACCACTTCTACTTGAAGCTTTTTTCTCGCACTTTCCTGTGGAACTCACTTCCATTTACTTGCTTTCCTGATAGCTACAAACTCAAATGCAACATTAATGACCATCTATCTTCTTGAAACCCATTCATCATTTATCCTTTCTTCAATACCCACTGTACCCAGTCTTTTCCCTCACTGTAATCCCCTATGCACTAGTGGTTGTCCTACCTTGGTTGGGGTGAAATGATTTAAAAAAAAAAAAAAAAATTCTACTTTTGTCTTGACAACTGACTACAAAGATGTTAAACACTATTTATTAGACTGTTTATTTACAGGAATAATTTTATATTTACTGGATTATAAAAATATGTGAACTAATTACAATGCAATTTTTTAAACACATAACTATTAAAAGCAAAAAAAAATGATTTTTATTTTATAAATTTATGAAGATGTATATCTATGAATTAATTTTTTAAAAATAAACACAAAATTGAGTAACTAATTATAAATTTTGAAAACAAAAAAATAATATAAAATTGCTTCTCCCCACCCCCTCCGGCACTTCATTCCTTTGTTCTTACCACATAAATTCACTAAAATAGGTTGAGAGCTGAATAAAAAAAAATATGCATAAATCAAATTTCATATGTTCAGTTTTATTAAAATTCCAAACACAGCATTTTAAAACCATAAATATTAAAGGGAGAATATAAATAATGGTATCATAAAAAAAAAAAAAACTTTTTGATACACTTGTTTTGTGGGTACATTTTTTAAACATTGTCAAGATTTATTTCTGAACAATACTTCATGGTTAGAGAAACTAGTTTTGATTGATCAAATGAAAACATCAAAATATACAATGAGAAAAATAGCTAATACTCAAAATATCTAAATACTGAAAACTTGTATTAGTTTGATTATGTTAGTTGCTTTCATGTGTAGCATCCATATAAGTAAAAAAAAAAAAAAAAAAAAGACTAAACTATATTTAAATGTATATTTTTAAATAAATGAAAATGGATTTTATTGTTCATTTTCATTTATATCTGTTTTTTATTTTTACTCTGTCAGCCTTGGGAGATTTCATATTGAAACAGGTGGCATCATCTGCATAGATGCCTATTTGGGAACTAATTTCATCAGGAAAATCATTATTGATGAAAACCAGAAACAGCATAGGACCTAGGATAGAACCTTGAGGGACACCTATGTGTAAAAGAATCTGGAAGCTTGCTCATTCAAAATGACTTATTTCACGATTCAATAGGAATGATTGGAATACATCAAACAATCGTCCGAAAATACTGTAGCATATTCAGTGATGGTCGTATTCAGTGATGGTCGTTACCATATCATCAGTAGACCTTGCAAAGTGGAATCCATATTGTTTGTCAGAGAGCAGGTTGCGAGAGGTGAGATGATTAACTACTTCAGCATCGATTAGAACCTCGAATACTTGCTGAAAAGTGGTAAGAGACAAATAGGGCGATAGAGGGGTCAGAGGGTGAACCAGAGTTCTTAAAAACAGGAACCACAGATGAGGATTTGCAACAATAGTGAATATCTTACATCCTAAAATTCCAGAAATCATGAGGTAAGTGGATAATTTGAATGACAATGGAAAAAAAACTGACCTAATACATTTTGTCCTTAGAGGGAACTTCTTCAGATTAATAGGTAAAGTCAGCATGCCCACTCAAATGCAATGTGAAACAAGGTCAAGATTAAAGAGAGCTTACACACACACACATATATATATATATATATATATATATATATATATATATATATATATTTCAATTGTAAGTTCAATATTTTAAATTTGGGTAATAGCCATTTCTACAGTTTCTTAGAACCTGCTTTCTTCAACCCCAGCCACATATAAAATGAAAAATTCTAGTGTGATCAAAAATAAAGGTTAGTTTAGAAAAGAAAGAGGTAAGGAGGGCTGGTTAGGAAAAGAGGAGGCCAAGAAGGGAAGAGAGAGAGAGAGAGAATAGTAGAATGCTAAACATAGGAATGGAGGGAAGGTAACTCATCCAAGAGGTTAAGGGTAGCTAGCGAAAATAAACTTAAGGGCATTATGTGCATAAAATTAAATTCTAATCAGTATCAATACATTTAGGCTAAAAATTAATATAAGGATTAAATAGGAAGGAAGGGAATAGTTAATACCTTATTAAGGGAGTTTGAATCTACTTCTATGACGACACTTGCTAACCAAATCATTTTGTTGATTTAAAAGTAAACTTTGATTATGATATTTTAATATCCTAATTTTTTTTCTACTAAGCACAGATTACATTTATTACTCAGACTATTGGAAGTATGTGCTGAGCCTATTCATTTTCAATCTATTTGTGGGTTCAGACCTTCTTCCTTCAGCTACCAATATTTTCAGGAAAGGGCTATCTGAAATTAAATTAGCATCATGCTCTCTGTTGGATCAGTTTTAATATTAAACCTAATATTACTAAGATCCATTGGGATTATTTACCAAATCTTTGTCTGCATTTATTACTGATATATATATATATATATATAGATATATATAGTCATCTGCAGACAAATCTGTTTCGCTGTATCACAGCTCATCAGTACGGTTAGACTTCGATTACCTTTAACCCAGGATTGAAATTGGCGTCAGTTGGCGATTCTACCTCTGGGCTATGGGTGTTCAGTAGAAGAAGGCAGACTTTTTAGCGTGTATATTGTCATTATACCCGCCCAATAGCCAGAGTGTTCTAATTCATTACTGAATGAGTGATGCATACATGCAAGAGTAGCTACTGTTTTTCAAATTTACCATTCTTCCAGAGTGCTCAATCAGGGTGTGAGAGCGTAAATATAGATATCTGGGCAGCAATTTCTTTTATGCAGGTTTCATTAAAAATGACAGACAAGGTATTATGGCTAAGTTTGTTTTTTTATGTAATTTTTCATGTGATCTTATGATTTTTTTTTCTTTTGAGGGCATGAATTATATAACAATTGTTCAAATGCTTTCTTTATCCAAGCGCTTTTGGCTATACTTTTAGCCATTATCGAGGATGGATTTTACATAACACTACATACATTGTTACACATAAAAAAGTGTAACTATGTATTTTTTTTTTAATCGTATCACCCCAAGCAAGGCGGTAACGCCACTGATGTGCAAGAGGCTACATAATAGTGAAAAGATTGGAAAAGAGAAAGCCGGAAACCACATCCTAAACAGGGAACAAGGGATGAGCCTCTTAACCTGTTCAATAGACGTGGGTGGAGTGTGAACCGGGCGATAGGTCTATCTACTCCAATTATGTTTGTAGAATAGTGTGTATGCTTTATGTTCTGAACATGTTAACATGTTCATAGCTGATATTATAGAGTCTTCGGTTTTTCTTTTTTATTAATAATGCATCCATTATTTTTAGCCTTTTTTTTTTTTTTTTTTGCACATGGATGATGTTTGTATTGTCAACAAGTATGTTATGGAGAGGGTTTGGTAGGCCTCCATGGGCTTAAATGAGATCAAATTGAGCTTGGTCCAAGAGCTGTAACATGAGTCTTTGCATCAATTTCCTAGTTGTATAGTTGATATAATTATTTACGAAATTGGGTGGATCAAGAACACATAAAAACACTCAGAGCCTGGTCCTGAACAAATCAAAGTGCGGAGTTATTTTCCTGCTCGTTTGTGCAGCTCACATCTTACTCAGGTTTTTGGCCATGCATGCAATTTAGCGACAGTTTTATGTGCAGGAACCTTGTATAAACTTTGATTAAATCGTAGATAGCAGCTCCAACAAGGCAGGCAGGCCAGATATTTTGGTTATCTTAGCCTTGGGTAATTAAGAGTTTCTTACAATGTCAAGTGTCATTCGATTTAAATTTTCAAAAAACACTTCTTTTTTTTTCACTCAAAACTGATGATTATGATTCATGCAAGTTAAGAGATTAGGACAACATAAATTTGGACTAATTTAAGAATTGGGACGGTGGCAACAAATTTGGGCCAATTTAACCACACACAACCACCACAATTGCAAAAGAATATTCATACAATAAAAAAGATCATTAGACAAAATCGTGCAAGTGTAGTATGTGGCCCAGCCTTAAAATGCATAAGAGGAATAAAAGGAAGTATTAACTGTTAAGGTGAGGGAAAATTAGTTTCAATAGCTGAATCCTTACATCTATAAACTCTTACTGAGGTAGAACGCATTCAAACTGGGTAAGCCACATCTATACCAGAATCAAAAAGGTGGGCCACACTGGCACCAACAAAATGTTCTTTTTAAAACTCTTATGGGAGATACAACAAATGCTGGTCACAATTTTACATTGAAAATTCTGAATATAAAGACAAGTTTTGACTTGTGAACATTCAGTTCAGTATATCCAGGAGATGACCCTGCTGCCCTCAATCAACATTTTTCTACCACTTGTTTTTAAATTTTTATATCCCACAGTGTATCAGCGTTAAGTGGTATAGGTATTTATTTCATTTAATTTTTTGTGTATTTGGGATTATTTTACTAGACTCTTCATAATATATAAAAGTTTTTTTGTTTTTTTTTTAAATTAAAAAAAAGTTTTTAAAGTTAATTAATGAGGGAAGAAGCCAGTTTTAAACTTTTTTGTAACATTCATTTTTTTTTTTTAATTGTTACTTTCCTACAATCAATTCTAGATGGGGTCGCTTCATGCTTTTTTAATTTTTTCCTTCTCAACCTTGGAAAACCGTTCATTAAAAAAAAAAAATGAACAGGTTTTTTTTTTATTAAGAAACATTAATTCATTAAAGTAAAAGAAGCATGAGCAGTTGTATACTTATTGCGATATATTTTTAGTTTTTCTAAAAACATTTTGAAAGTAATAATTATTTAATTGGAACCCATCATAAGTGACAAAGAAACTATTCAAGGTTTATTTTTTGTTTATTTGATTCCTCTACGGAAGCCCCAAACATGCTCATCTTACCATGTGACCTTTAAATTTTTTTTTCAAATTGAAATTCGGATTTTTAAGTCTTTTTTTTCATTACCACTTAAGCATTTCCAGATTTATGAATTAAAAAAAATAACATCACATGGGCAAAAAACTTTTGGCTTTCATTAATCAATTTTAGGAATTTACATAGCAAAATGAACCCACGATTACTTTTACAAAATAATTGTTGTTTTTATCATTAAATACATGTCCATTCAGTGTAAATATAAATATTTTTTTTATAAATTATTTCTGGTTGCTGTGCCAATGTACAACTCCAAAAGGTATCAAGCAAGGTAAATCAGTGTTTGTTTGGTATGCACTATGCAGAGTTTGAAAGCGATAGCGGCTAAAGAAACTTAAAACCTCTTTCCAAGGAAATTAGAACTACATTTTTTTTCCTTCGATGAATACAGAATGTTTTACTGCTCAATCAAATAAAATAGAATAAAAACTCGGTAATTCCGATTAAAAACACAAAATGATAAAAATAGCCATTGAACGGTTTTACTGACGACAGGTGCACGTAGGTTGTCAAAAAATAAATTTAAAATAGATCGAAATGACAAAGACTGAAAGGAATGCCAAGTTTAATCACACACGTGATTATTATTGCTAGTTAAAATTATTATTATTTATAGGACAAATATGTCAAAACAATTTCTTTTTTTACTTAGCTAACTTCCACGATCTTTCTTTACTTTTCTATTATCATTTTTTATATTTTTTTTTATATACAAATTGATTTTTTTTTTTACTTATAAAATTATAAAAGGCTACAACGAACGTGAGCAAGTAAGTTGTTATTTTGGAATTTGAAATATCAACGTTGCATAATGAAATTAAGTCCAAATTCAATCCAAAAAATGTTTGTTAAAAATAAAAATAAAATGAAAGGTGCGGTCTTGGGAAATACCTTTTTTTGAATTCACCTTTGTTTATGAAATAAATTTATTAAGTACGTAAGATAAGTTTTTTTTTCTCCAATTCCTAAACGGTAGGTATTTGAAAATAAATAAAAAGGCAGAACTTTATGATTCATTAACTATTGAAATAAGATCCATTCAACTTGTCTTTTTGCACAGAAAGATCGAATGATGACGCAAACTTTGCTTTCATCACAACAGACAAAAAAAGTCACATTTAAAAATAAAATAAGTAATGTTTTAATGTTGGCAATAAAAGCTACATTTAAAACAAATACTCACGGCCCATTTATACACCATACAAAAAGAGTTAATTAGTTTTATTTTCTACTTTTGAAACATGTTTTTATTTTATTTTTTATAATTGTTACTTTCAACTTTCCTACAATCGATTCTAGATGGGGTAGTAGTAGTTTCATGTTTTTTCTATTATTTTTTCCTTTTCAACCTTAAAAAAAAAAACCTTGCATAAATGTTCAGGCTTTTTATCAAGAAAAATTAATTTTCTACAATTCATTTAAAAAAAAAAAAAAAAAAAAAAAAAATCAATGGTAATTGTTGAACATTGCAATTAAAAGATTTTTTTGAGGTAGTATATTGGAACCCATCATAAGTGGCAAAGAAACTATTCAAGGTTTTTCTGTTTGATTTTACTAGTAAAATTGAAAAAAAAATCTTTCTTCCATTACAAGAAAAACGTATGAAACAGGGGTTCTGTGGGTTTTAAAAAGTTTATAAACAAAGAAATCAACCAGAAAATATTCAAGATTAGAGACGCCCTCATTTTAAAAATCTATTTTTTTAAAAAAATTAAAAAATCAAATAAAAAATGTAAGAATTCCAGTGTTCATTAATTATTTAATTAATAAAAAAAATTAATGTTACTTAGTAAAAAAAAAAAAATTCCATTGCCTCTATTCTCGTTGTTCTGCTGAACTTATAGAAAAATTATATCCTTTTCTGAATTTCTCCCATAACTCAAACAACCAAGTCCTTTCAGATGAAAAAAAAAAAAAAAAAGACAAGCATCAAGGAACCTTCTTAAGGAAGTGTATTTAATCTGAACAGTTTAGTTTGCCACAAGGATACAATTTACGATGAGAATAAAAAATAAACAGTAAAGGATCGAACTCAAACAATTGTTTATGTAACAGGCCATGGATCCGAGTGAGTCCCCATGAAAAATTATATGTGGACTGTATGGAAACTTCAATAATGGAAAAACATTTTTTAATCTTAAAAAAAATATAGAGAGAGAAAAGAGATAAAAAATAAAAGCATTTGAGTTTGACGAAATGAAACGAAGTCTTAAACTTGCAACATTACTTACCTCTTCTAGGTTTTTATCCAAATGTAAATATCTTGTAACTGAACTATCAGAATGCTCGGTTAGAGATTCAGCATCGGCATTTCCTTGTTCAAGAATATTTGCGAAGTTATCCACGAACCAAGTCCAGTGGTTCTTTCCTTCAATCTTCAAAATGCCAGATGTTTTGTTCAGTCTGAGGGTTACTCCCGGGGAGGGTTTCATCTTTATTAGGTCCCCTTTTTCTCGGTAGGAATCCTGCGGGTACAACACCTTTAAAACACTCATCCACCATCGTACAATATCTTTGTAGGTTGAAGTCACTACCAGGTACTTGCCCTTGTCGAAAAAATCCAATTCGTGGACTGTTGGTCGAGACCAAATAGAAGCCAATGTACTTCGCCTCTCTTTTTTCGAAGACATGATGATTATAAAATAAAGTTGTTGTTGTTGTAGTTTTGAATTTTAAACTTTATTGCCGTGTAGGTTTCTTTTTAACGGCTTATTTTTTTCGATTCTTCTTTCAGTTAAATTACTATTTTTCCTCAGTAAAGTAGAGGTTTTTTTGTGTGTGTTTTCTTCATTCAGAAAAAAAAAAAGAGAAAAAAACATCTTGAACTGAAAGTAAAAAGTACCCCCAACAAAATAAATCTCCTCTTGAAAACTATGAATGAAAAAAAAAGAAAAAGAGGAGATTTAATTTTATGTACAATACAGATAGACACACCTCTCGGGGGGTATAGGAAAAGGCTTAACGAAAATAACCCAGTCACTACTCGGCGTTTTTCTTTTTCCTTATTGATGGCAATCTACACACACCTGCTCAACTAGAGAGAGATCATAAGATCTTTTTTTTTTTCAACATCAGACGAAAAATGTTTTTTTTACCCCATCATTATTGAAAATCTTTTTTTTTTTTTGAGAAATATATACAGGTGTTTCATAGTGCACTGTATTGAGAAAAAGATATCCGTGGGATAATAAAAAAAAAAAAACAGGAGAGGAGTGATTTTGTGTGTGTATGTGTGTGTGTGTTAAGCAAAGGTGCCTGGAGGTTCTGGTTGTAAATGTTTTGTTTTTACTCACAAACTACCACTTTGACTTACATTTTAAAATAATTGCTTTCCTTCTCACACTCGGCCTGTTGCTTTGAAAGTAAAGGCTTTGTCGAGTATGTACTGTAGTCTACCTGTCCGTTAGAAAGAAAAGGAGTGATATTGTTTGTAAATTACGCTCTGACTACTGTTTTTTGTTGTTGTTTTTTTAACTCTCTTTCTTTCTCTAGTTTACTTTACGAAAGGTAGTTGATTTGTTTGTAGACTTTAAAAATGTACTGTGCTTAGTACGTCATCCAAGCGTGTTTTCTTGTTTATTTAGAACGAATCTGGTCGTAATAGTTTGTATTTTTTTGACAGCCTCCCGTACAATGATCCACTGTTTAAAAAAAAAAGAAAAAAGAAATTAAACTTTTTAAAATTTAATATATATAATCAAAGTTTACAGACAGACACGAAAAAAATAGATATATACGTACATTTTTAATAATTTAGGTTTTTTGTTTGAAGCTGTTTATTACTTTTTCACTATTATTTGAAAACATTCAGCTTGAAATAGGTGAAAGTCGGTGCAGTGGTAGATATCATTCCCTATAACAAAAAAAAAAAAAAAAAAATGTCTTGAAGCCCAGTTCATCAAACAACGTTGATGACCAAAAAAATTAAAACCTCCATTCATTCATCGTTTTGGCACATAAAAATGGGGGACTAAAAAAACGGCTTGACTTCTGAGGTGAACTGAAAACCGACTAGTGATGATTGGTTAAAAACATAAGGGTTTGGGCCATAGGTGTCACTTCACTACCGGGTTGACTACGTCACAAACTGGCTGCAGCTGATTTGTCAGTTTGTTATAAAGTTATATACGTCATCAATTCGGTGTCTCTGATTGGTTATTCAAAGTTCAATTTTGTCAGATGTGCGAATATCCCGAATAAACATCGAAAAAACTCTGTTTTGTTTTTGTTTTTTTTACTTTATTTTATTGGCAACTAAAGTAAATGAAAGATAAAATAAAAATATTAACGATTTTACAGGAAGGATCTACTAATGGTAATGTGGGGCAGTCTATCCGGATTTTAGATGGAAAAATAAAAATTGTCGTACCCTCAAATTATAAATTAAATACAACTCAAAATTACAAACAACACAAAGAAAGTATGTAGGAAAATTATCGCTGACTGACGCGTGGTTATGGTAACGTGTATATATGCAGTTGATAGAAGTAGGGCCTTGTTGTTTGTCAAAGATCTCTAGTCGCTGACTGACTTTTCTGCTGAGGAGCCGTGTTTATTGCTTGATGGATAGCAGGTGCTAGGCTCAAACTCTATCTGAGTTTTATAACTTTTTTATAACTGAGCGAACCCTTTTGTCATCACCCGATATAAGCTCAATTACTCTTCGTAACTGCCAATAAGGGCGAGTTTTAGCTGGATTCTTCATGATTACAACATCGTTCACCTTTTCATGCACCCCCTTACATTGTTCTCTAACTTAGAAGATATTCATTGTACCACATTTTTTAAAATTTATTTAATAAATAATCTCTTAGAGATGTAATTACGTCTTCTTTGGAGGTTCAGACAATAATTTCATTATCCATGTTTAACAGTAAATCTTTAGAAAAAGGATATAAAAAAACAGTTGGGTGTAATTATTTCTAAACCTGAATCAGAAGAACAACGATAAGTTAGATGCCTTTTATATCCGAAAGAATAGTGAGTAGTTCAAAATACTCCACTTGAGATTTTCCTATGGTTTTATAAAGACATTGTTTGGCACATACCTTTACTTGCTTCACGAACATCTCTGGGTCTTAGAGTAATTTTTGAAAAGTCCCTTTCAAATTCACACAGTTCGTGCTAGGGAAATTTTCTTTTCGTTCTTCAACCGCAGGAGAATTTTCACTTAAATTTCAAACTTCTTTCGTCTCTTTGCAGCTGTCTGGTAACCTTGTCCTTTCTTGATGCTCTCTTCTTGACGTCAAATGCCTTCTGTTCCTTGGTGGTGATTTGCCTTGTCCACTTTTCGTCAAAAAATCTTCGCCCCCACATCTACTGACCTGAGTTTTATTTATTTGGAAAAATAGACTCACAGAAGTTCTCCATTCGTGTTCTTACTATGGCTTGAGACCACACCTTTTACTGGTCAGCAAAAAAAAAAGTAATTTTCCATGAACCCGGGAATGGACTCTTCACATATTTTGGCGAGTTTGAAACCGTTGGGCCGAAAAAGATATACTAGGGCTTGAAATCACGTCTTTCATAAGAAAAAATAATTTTTCATAAACTAGGAAAAAGCTCTTGGACCCTTCACAAATTTTGGCGAGTTTTAACCGCTGAGCCGAAAAAGATACACAGATGTAAGGATGTTTTGCACAAACTATCTGGCCTTCATAAAAATACACTTCTCTCAAAAGAACGTGTACTAAAAAAAAAAAAAAAAAAAAAAAAAAAAGACAGAGAGAAAGAGAAAAACAAAAAAAAAAAATAAAACGATTAAATATTTATTCAAAAGTAACCATTATTAAATTTCGGGTATCTCGCCGTGGAATAAGCAAACAAGTCTCGTTTACAACCACTAAAGTTGATAACTCAAAACTAAGTGCGAACTTATGCCAGTCTGAGCTAAGTTTAGTAACTTAGTAAATACTAATATAAAAACGTTTAACTTGAAAAGGTTTCCTTACAAAGAACACTACATATCTATGAAGCCTTGTGGCTCCATAGATATGTAGTGTTCAGCGATTTCCGTCGAGAAGACGGAAATCTAGGAATTCCAAACAGTGGAGAAAGCAACGTGAAACTGTGGTGAGCCCAAATGTAAAAATAAAACAGGAAAATAATATATATATATATATAAAAAAGCAATTCAGATTAAAATAAATATTTCAGTCAGTTTATGGGATACATATTTTTTTTCTATTAAAATAAGCAACAGGAAATCACAATAAAACATTCTAGAAAAATTGGATCAAAACGGCAGTAGAATTTAGATTACATTTTTATATTTCTCAACCAATCAGCTAAAAACTTAGAATAAGAACATTCTAGAAAAATAGGATCGGAAGTAAATTAACACAAAAATATTTAGGCCCCAAAACAAAATAGTAAAATAATAAATCTGATTGGTCAATAAATGTTTTCACACCCTAATGTTAGGAAGATTCGTTGATCCCCTATTAATGTATATAATACACACAGTTAGGGGAAAAAAAAGGTCAGTTACCAAGCTAGCCATTAAGTTCGCATGCCACCGATACTTTGTCCGGCCAAGTCATTTCTTCCACGCCAAAGTTCATGACCTAGCTCCGAGGACCTTGAAAAGAAAAAACCGACGAACTTTCTTTCAGCAACGCGACACGCTGTCGCCAACTGAAATGAACTAAATGTAAGTAGGAAAGACTTATTTACGGACTCTGCTAATGTAAACTTATACACATCTTTGAACAAATTTAACTTCTTGCCAAGTTTTATTTCCCAAAAGGCAATTTTCGCATCATGTATTTTGTTTGTTTCCACGTACCATTTTATTTTTCACATAATAAATTGTTTGTTGTTTAATGTCCGTTGTAATTTATTCCTTTCACTTTGCGCGATTGTAAAACAGAGTGTTGTATTTGTGGGGGAAATAATCTAGAGAGCCAGACCCGTAAAATACGGAAGCACATACAACCCAGCAAATACCAAATCCTCCACAAAATTGGTGACCTTCCGACTGGTGAAAGCACGTAACACAAAAAAGCTCTCATATTAGAAAACAACACAAAAATTACCACAACGCGTAAAAGATGGAAAACAACGACATTGAACCCACAACAGCAACAATATCAGCCAGCATTCCCAGCTACAACCCAACTAACATACCAGTATGGTTTTCTCAGCTAAATGCACTTTTTAGCGCCAAAAAAATTACAGCGCAAACCTCAAAGTATGCATACGTCGTGGAAAAACTTCCCACCGACGTGGCGGCAGAAGTGGTCGATTTGCTAGACCATATGCCTGAGGACAAACCATATGATACACTAAAGAACGCCATTATAAGACGTATGGGTACATCGGATGGAAAAAAGTTACATGATTTATTTAACAATTTGACCCTTGGACATATGACACTCTCACAACTCTTGAGGAAAATGAAATCTTTGTTGGGAAGCAGCACCATGTCCGAAACCGTGTTAAAAAAACTATGGACAGACAAACTCCACACTCATACAACACAGATACTCGCATCACTCCCTGAGGATTTAGACTTGGATAGATTATCGGAAATAGCTGATAAAATACACGACAATAACCAAAACCAGAACGTTTACGCCACATCTTACAACCCAACAAATGACGCAACACAAAGGAATGCACCAACACCAAGAAACACAACATCACAAACAACCACGCCAGACAGGTATACTGAACTGCTGCAGGGCATGGCAAATCTAACTCTGCAGGTTCAAAGTTTGGTGAAGTTTCAAGCATCCGAACGTTCCCGTCCTTACAGAACCTCCTCACGGCGCAGAAGTCGAAGTAGATCGAGCTCATTTTCTAGAGAGCGACGCACCTATGATACCTGTTGGTATCATTTCAAATTTGGATGTGAAGCAAGGAAGTGCATAAAACCATGCAACTTCAATTCGACCTCACACACTTCAACACAAAACCAGGGAAACGGTTACACCGGCAGCAAGTAAAGACGACATTAGTTGCTGGTATAAAACAAGGAAGTCGTCTATTTTACATCCGAGACAAAAATACCGGATATTTATTTTTAGTCGACACCGGCGCACAAATCAGCGTTATTCCACCAGATCCCAGAAAAAAACACCAACTATCTTCATTCACACTGCAAGCAGCAAATGGATCAAGAATTGACACCTACGGAGAGATAGCACTGACGCTCAATTTGGGTTTACGCCGACCTTTTCCGTGGATCTTCACAATAGCCCAAGTAAAAACACCGATTCTTGGAGCTGATTTTTTGTCCCATTTCAACGTTTCAGTGAACATGGCTAGGCAATCTCTCGTCGATTGCAACACAAACCTAACAGCAAAGGGAATCACCTCAATCTACAAAACAGGAATCTGTGCGGCACTACCAGATGCGAATGGACTACAAGAGTTGATTACAAAATTTCCAACTCTTACTACGCCCTTTAAACATTCTGATGAAGTTCGTCACACAGCCAAACATTATATCACAACCTCTGGACCACCCACACATGCATCACCACGCAGATTGCATCCAGAGAAATATAAAGTAGCAAAAGACGAATTTCAGCACATGTTACAATTAGGCATTATACGTCCTTCTAGTAGTCCATACTCCTCACCGCTACATATGGTCCAGAAGCCAGAAACAGGTGCATGGCGACCTTGTGGGGGTTTCAGGAACCTCAACGCAAAAACAGTTCCTGATAGGTATCCAATCCCACATCTGCGCGATTTCGCCATGGGCTTGCAAGGAACCAGAATCTTCACAAAACTAGATTTGGTTAAAGCTTACTACCAAATTCCAGTAGCCGAAGAAGACATAGAAAAAACAGCAATTACAACTCCTTTTGGACTTTTCGAATTCACCAGAATGCCATTTGGACTACGTAATGCTGCCCAAACTTTCCAGAGACTCATTGACGAGGTATTGAGAGGGTTACCATTTGCTTTTGCTTATATCGACGATGTCCTCATTGCTAGCAATGACATCAAGGAACATAAAGACCATTTATTACAAGTTTTCGAGAGACTAGCACATTTCGGCTTGAAAATCAACATAAGCAAATGTGATTTTGCTGTCTCGAAATTGAACTTTTTAGGCCACATGATAGACGAACAGGGAATCACACCTATCCCAGAAAAAGTCACAGCCATACAAAATTTCCCACAACCAACATCACTGCGACAACTTCGAAGATTTCTCGGTTTGATAAATTACTACCGTAGATTTATTCCACGTTGTTCCAGAATATTAACCCCGCTAACAAACATGTTGCAGCAACAAAAAAATAAAAATGCAAAAATTCAAATTGAAGGAGAAGCTTTAACTGCTTTTCACAATGCTAAAAAAGCATTAGCAGATTTTACCAAGCTCTCCTACATTTCTAATGACAACACTACAACACTTTCACTAACAACAGACGCGTCAGGAGACTCAATTGGAGCAGTCCTACAACAAAAACAAAATGGCTTGGAAAAACCAATATCCTTTTTCTCGGTGAAATTGAACACTGCACAACGAAAATACAGCACCTTCTCAAGGGAGTTACTGGCAATTTACTTGTCCATAAGGCACTTTCGTCACTTACTCGAAGGACGAGATTTCACCGTTTTCACTGACCACAAACCACTTACTTACGCCTTACATGTAAATACCGAGAAATATACGCCCAGAGATACTCGACAACTGGACTATATATCACAATTTACCTCGGATATCCGATACATAAAAGGTTCAGACAATATTGTGGCAGATACACTTTCACGCTCTACAATACAATCTATTGAGTCGGTAGATCTCACCTTCGAGCTCATTGCAGATGAACAAAAAAAAGATGCCACATTAGACAAACTAAACGACACTTCCCTACAGCTGAAGGAACAGCCTGTTCCATTTGGAACAAAAACAATACTTTGCGATGTCAAAACTGGTCACTCTAGACCGTATATACCACCATCACTAAGAAAAAGGTTATTTACACATTTCCACAACCTTTCACACCCTGGACGCCGAGCAACCGCAAAATTAATCAGCAACCGTTTTGTTTGGCCTAATATGCACACTGACATAAAAAAAACTGGACTCAAACATGCTTGAATTGTCAGAAGAGCAAAACAAACAGACACACAAAGTCTCCTCCAGGACAATTCAAAAAACCAGACGGTAGGTTCACAAACCTACACATCGATATTGTCGGACCATTGTCAATAGCAAATGACTGTCAATATATACTTACTATCATTGACAGATTTACAAGATGGCCTGTGGCCGTCCCACTTAGAGATATATCAGCAGAGACTATCTCTAAAACCATATTACGAGAGTGGATCGCAGTCTTTGGTTGTCCTTCAGTAATAACAACAGACAGAGGCTCCCAATTTCAATCAACGCTTTTCGATGAATTTACAAAGTTATTGGGAGTCAAACATATAAAAACAACAGCATATCACCCCTGCGCAAATGGATTAATCGAAAGATTCCATAGACAACTTAAAACAGCTTTAACAGCTAACAACAACTCCAGAACATGGTTTGAAAATTTGCCTCTTGTTTTATTGTCAATAAGGAATGTTATCAAAGAAGACTTGGGATGTACAGCTTCCGAAATGGTTTTTGGAACATCTTTAACACTTCCAGGTCAATTTTGTGAAAAAAAACACTTCCTTACAACCAACTACAACTTTTGTAAAAGATTTTAAACACAAAATGAACGATTTAGTTTACACACCCACAAGAACACAAACTAAAGAACTTTACACACCAAAAGACCTTCACGACTGCAAATACGTTTTTATTCGAAATGATGCAGTCAAAAAACCTTTGTGTCCTACCTACTCCGGACCTTTCCAGGTAGTTGAAAGACACCACAAATATTTTAAACTCGCCATAAAAGGCAAATTTGATACTGTCTCCATAGACAGACTAAAACCAGCATACTTAGACTTACCAATAAAGGAAAGTACGACTGAACACTCTACAAGTACACAAAATACCACATTGTCCAAACCAACCTCCACACCGACAAATACACCGACAAACACCACCACAAAAGCTGGAAGAAAGGTACATTGGCCGAAACATCTTAAAAATTATATTACATATTAATAAATACTTCCATATTTATCAATCTGCGGGGGTGTATATGGGATACATATTTTTTTTTCTATTAAAATAAGCAACAGGAAATCACAATAAAACATTCTAGAAAAATTGGATCAAAACGGCAGTAGAATTTAGATTACATTTTTATATTTCTCAACCAATCAGCTAAAAACTTAGAATAAGAACATTCTAGAAAAATAGGATCGGAAGTAAATTAACACAAAAATATTTAGGCCCCAAAACAAAATAGTAAAATAATAAATCTGATTGGTCAATAAATGTTTTCACACCCTAATGTTAGGAAGATTCGTTGATCCCCTATTAATGTATATAATACACACAGTTAGGGAAAAAAAAAGGTCAGTTACCAAGCTAGCCATTAAGTTCGCATGCCACCGATACTTTGTCCGGCCAAGTCATTTCTTCCACGCCAAAGTTCATGACCTAGCTCCGAGGACCTTGAAAAGAAAAAACCGACGAACTTTCTTTCAGCAACGCGACACGCTGTCGCCAACTGAAATGAACTAAATGTAAGTAGGAAAGACTTATTTACGGACTCTGCTAATGTAAACTTATACACATCTTTGAACAAATTTAACTTCTTGCCAAGTTTTATTTCCCAAAAGGCAATTTTCGCATCATGTATTTTGTTTGTTTCCACGTACCATTTTATTTTTCACATAATAAATTGTTTGTTGTTTAATGTCCGTTGTAATTTATTCCTTTCACTTTGCGCGATTGTAAAACAGAGTGTTGTATTTGTGGGGGAAATAATCTAGAGAGCCAGACCCGTAAAATACGGAAGCACATACAACCCAGCAAATACCAAATCCTCCACAAGTTAAGTGCCATACGTTATACACTCTTTGAGCGATCATGTCTCGAAAGAGGCATGACTGAATGTGCAGAAGATTATCTTGCAGTAGGCTGCCGTTGCTTTCTGCGATAGACTGGTTGCCAGCGAAAGCTATAGAACCCAATTTGTCCTGTTATTTGACTCATACCTACAAGAAGGAAGAGATGTATTATATTATTAAGTAGTAATTAGTGGGCGATCAGTTTATTACTTCATAACAATAGAAAACTTATCTCCCACTTTATGCCCAATAGAAGACTTAATCATGTTTTCAACTAGTATATTCAGTCAGTCAGTTGAGTGCCATACGTAATACATGCTTTGGGTGATCATGTTTCGAGAGAGGTATGACTGACTATGCAGAAGATTGTCCTGCAGTAGGTTGCCATTGCTTTCTGCAGTAGACTGTTTGCCAGCCAAGGCTATAGAACCCAATCTGTCCTATTATTTAAACCATAATTAGAGGGAAGAGACAGATTAATACCTTTCTCAAGGGTATTTGTGTGTAAGTGAATGCAAGAAATTCAACTGGAATTCGAACTCGGCAACCAGATTTGTCGTTCCAAGTCGGTATCCACTGCACCACAACGTTACTTTCCTTTGAAAACCATATTATCACCATCGTTGGCTAACATATACATGGAATACTTCGAAGAGATGGCATTAGAATCCACAACACTAAAGCCAATTCTGTGGCTGAAATACGTTCATGACAACTTCATACTCTGACCACGCCAGGAAAACATCCCGACACTACTGGACTACATGAACTCAATAAGAGCATTGATACAATTCACAATGGTAAAAAAGAACAACAACAAACTAGCATTCTTGGAGGTACTAATATCTTGAACAGAGAATGGGTTAAAGACAACATCCGTGTACCGCAAGCCGCCAATATTCACCGTTCAATACCTCAACTTTAACTCCCACCACCCATACAGTGTAAAGAAAGGGATCATCTGCTGATTGAACAAAAGTCATAAGCGGCGACCCGGAGACATATGGTCGGCATAAGCAGTACCCTAGCATGTAACAACTACCCGGGGTACATAACAACAGCTCAAATGAACGTGGAAGGAAGAGTGCATAAGGTTAACAACTCTCAGAAAACAACCTCGGTCTTTGAAGGGATTATCAGTTGGGATTATCAGTTGGGATTATCAGTGAAAATACAAAGGATCTGTGGTTCATATAATATCAGAATGACCTTCAAAAATAGTTCTACACTTTACAGATACCTCTCACAAGTAAGACTTTCAATAGAAGAGAACATGACTAAGGAGTGTGTGTACGCAATTCCATGTAACTGCAGAAAGAAATATAAAGGAGAAACGGGCCGCTCGCTTAATGTAAGGCTGCAAGAACACAGCAAGGCTGAGGAGAGATAGAAAAAGTCAAGCGTAGCTGATCACATATGGAGGGAGAAAGGGGATTACCGCCCCCTATGAGATGAAGTTAAAATAGTTGAGAGAGAACGCCATTGGAAACTACATAAACTTAAGGAATCAGCGCTGGGTCACAAAAATCTCCTAAGCCAGCCAAGCATGGAAATGGATACAATATGTGAACCAGTAATACGAAGTGCTAGAGAAAATCATTAGCGTCAAAAGATTGCAATATGAGCTCTGGTAAAATGGTTACTGAGACATTAGGTTTATAAGTCCCAGAAATTCATACATTGATATCCTCAAGGACGCATGGCCCAGTGGATATAGGCATTGGTTAGTTCCAGTGACTTGACCCAAAGAGTTCAATACCTGGCTACAAAACTAGTGATCAAATAACTTAGAGTTAAGTTGACTTAAAGGGGAATAATTACATGGTATCCGGAAATGGCATTGCACATAGAATGAGAATGATAAACCACAGTGACCAAAATAAAAATGATTACTGAGACATTAGGTTTATAATGAAGACCAAACTGTACAATGGCCGAAACGTCGTAAATAAGTCAATAATGATGAGGACAACAGTTCGAACAGTGTAAATAATGTAAATACTACCTCAACTCAGAAGTATAGACAAATGCTGAAGGTTTTCATTGTTCCAAATAAAATTTCACATAAGATCGCGAATTTGTTTTTGTTTTTTCCTCAACTTGCTGACCAATGTTTGTGAACAAGCTTTTCATTGCCCCAAAGAAAATTTCACATAACCGAAAGGCTTACGCCCATATCACGTTGAATACACCGGTTCTCGCTCGATCACCGAAGTTACGCAACGTTGAGCCTGGTCAGTACTTAGATGGGTTACCGCTTGGGAATACCAGGTGCTGTAAGCGTTTAGTGGCGGATGTGCATTGTGGGGGAGTGGATATCGGCTCGGAAAGAGAAATTGGTGAGACGAGTTCGAATTCCAGTTGAATACCCTGCATTCACTTAAGCACTGGTACCCTTAGGAAAGGTATTAATCCACCCCTTCCCTCCAGTTATGGGTTAAATAACAAGGGTAGGACTTATGGACCCTACCTTAAAAACAAATCCCAATGAATCTTGATACTCAAAAAGAAAAAATGTATTACTAGACACAAAACTTATATAAAAAATAACAATAAATTGTTGAAAGAAAAAGGTATTACCAGCAATAAATAAATAAAAATTTAGTTGGCAATAAATGACCCGCCGAGATGTTGATATGCCATAAAAACAAAACAACCAACATAACCGAAAAAATTTGCAAGCTTTTTTTTTTCTCAGTTCGCCTAAATTTGAAATGAAGGGAGTAATTATTATTTTGCATTCACTTTTTCTTTAATATTTTGATTAATTTATTTTTTCTGTCGTGGTGCATATGTAGGTCAAAGCAGAAAGAGGTTCAGGTGGAACAACTGTCATGGATCTATGATTTTGAGTCTTTGCGGAATTATGGGGGTGACTACACCCATATGTTCCTACGTAGAGCGTCTCGTCCTTCAGAGGTTTTCTCTACTAATAATGGCTTTATCGATGGGGTCAGTCTTAAGGCGGGGTTGAGTAGGACGAGAAATATAACAAACACGGGTTACAACTTCACAAAATGCTTTCAAAGAAGAAAAACAAAAAGGAAAAACAAAAAAGAACAGAAAGAAAAAAGAAAAAAAGAAAAGGAAAAAGAAAAAGATAAACAAAAAAGAGAAAAGAAAAGAAAAAAGCAAAGAAAGAAAATAAAAAAATGAAAAAGAAAAGGAAAAAGAAAAAAAAAAGAAAAAGAAAAAAGAAAAGAATGTAAAACAAAAAAGAAAAACAGAAAAAGAAATACAAAGGAAAAAGAAAAAGAAAAAGGAAAGAAAAAGAAAAGTAAAAAAGTAAAAGAAAAAAGAAAAGGAAAAAGAAAAAGAAAAGAAAGAAAAACAAAAAAGAAAAAGAAAAGAAAGAAAAAGAAAAAGAAAATAGAAAATGAAATAAAAAGGAAAAAAGAAAAAGAGAAAAAAGAAAAGTAAAAGAAAAAAGAAAAAGAGAAGAAAAAAGAAAAGAAAGAAAATAGAAAAAGGAAAGGAAAAAGAAAAAATGGAAAAAGAAATACAAAGGAAAAACAAAAAGTAAAGGAAAACAAAAAGAAAAAGAAAAGGAAAAGAAAAGAAAGAAAAACAAAATGGAAAAAGAAAAAGAAAAGAAAGAAAATAGAAAAAGAAATAAAAAGGAAAAAAGAAAAAGAAAAAGATAAAGAGAATAAAAGAAAAGTAAAAGGAAACAGAAAAGGAAACAGAAAAAGAAAATGAAAAGAAAATAGAAAAAGAAATGCAAAGAAAAAAAGAAAAGAAAAAGAAAAGGAAAAACAAAAACAAAAAAGAAAAAGAAACTAGAAAAAGAAATAAAAAGGAAAAAAGAAAAGAAAAAGAGAAAAAAAGAAAGGAAAAGAAAAAGGAAAAAGAAAATGAAAATAGAAAAAGAAAAAGAAAAAAATTGAAACAGAAAAAAAAACTGGGATCTTTAGAATTATTTAAAATTTTTGACGTCATGCGTATCTAGAGACAAAAACCAAAGCCGACCTCATTCAGTTTTCTACCGGAGTTAATTTTCCATTTTTCATTTGTATCACCGTCTTTTTGCGACTTGTGACTTATCCGCCATTAATTTATAAAATAATTTTGCAACTTATTCACAAATACAAATGTATAAAATATACAATTTGTTTCTTAAAATTATATTTGTTTCTCCAAATAACAAACATTAGTCTTACATTTACTTTGTTCGGGCTGTTGTCACTATCTTTGTTGACGCAATGCTTCGACCACTATACGCTCTGATCTCCTTCAGGTGATTGGAATTTCGAACTGATCCTTTATTTCATCCATCGAGGTAGAATGTTCTAGTTCAGTGTTACATCTTCTTTTGGATATCGCAGTTTCAGTCATTTACTTGAATCACTAGAAGAACGCCGAAGTGTACAACAGTCGAAAAAGGATGAGGACAACAGTCCGAATAATGTAAATAATGTAATAATTATAATGCTTTATCTCAGAAATATAGACAGATATTGAATGTGAATATGGCAACAAACATGAGGACAATAGTCCGAACAATGTAAATAGTGTAAATAATTACAATACCTCATCTCAGAAATATAGACAGATATTGAAGGCGAATATGGCAACAAAGATGAGGACAACAGTCTGAACAATGTAAATAGTGAAAATAATTACAATACCTCGTCTCAGAAATATAGACAGAGATTGAAGGTAAATATTGCAACTGTTGAATATCTACCTATATACAGTAATGTTCTTATCTTCTTAAATACGTGAATTCTATGAGAGTGACTAAAGTATTTGTTGATATACTTTTATTCCCAAACTCCGTTTTGGTGATTACTCAAGCAGTATCTTTTTAGGGTTACAACATTGGCGATGAAGATTCTGCCGTTGGACAAATTAGAATATTTTGGTTACGAAGATTCTGCCGTGGGCCAAAATACAGCATTTTGGCGTCGAAGATTGTGCCGTTGGCAAAATACAAGCGTTTAGACGTCAAAGATTACCTTTTTGGTTAAATACAATGTTTTGGTAACGAAGAATGCGGCATTCATCAATAGAACATTCTGATGACGAAGATTTTTGTTAAAATTTTTGGTAGTGAAAATGTTGTCCGAACTTAAGAAAAAAGATCACTAACACAGCATTTTTGTGACGAAGATTTTGGGCCGGAACCCAACTAAACGTTTGCGGATATAACGTTCCACAAATCAGCAAAAATGAACAGAAGAAAAAAAAACTTACCAAGTCAACTTTTGGTAACAAATGTTTTCACGGAAAAAATTCACCAAGGAACATTGGAAAAGGAAAATCAAATAAGTACAAAAAATATAAAGCATTTTTCTTTTTTTTCTTTTTTTTTTCTTTTTTTTTTTTTTGTTTACAATGATTTTTAAGGATTACGTGATATTAACCAATTGTGCGAAATACAACCGTCAAAAGAAAGAAAAAAAATAATATTATTTCGACTAAAATGTAACGAAAAGTTACATAGAATTGAAAATTCAGTTTGCAAAGAAAAACATGAACCATCGAGAGGCGAGTGTTAAGTAAATTGCAGGAAATTAAAAGTGTTTGTTTGATTGACATTTGTGAATATATATATATATATATATATATATATATATATATATAACGGAGAATACATGGTACATAAGTCCAGTAAATTCCGATAGAGACAAACTCAAAAGAACTCAGGAGAAGGGTTCTGAATAAACTCGAAAACGAATCCAACTTAACTCTGCAAAACCTGGCAGAAGATTGTCAGAGATGTGTAAACATTCGGGAGGATGCTAACGATATTGAAATAAGCGGAATGTCGCACACCAAAAAGGTGCACCATAAAAATAAAACCGAGAAGAAAAAAAGACATTACTCCTAACCCTAACCCTAACCCCTGCTATGGTGGTGGAGGATTACATTTCTATAACGTCTGTCTATTTAAAAACAAAGAATGCTTTCGTTGTGGAAAAAAGGGACCAAAAATGTCACTGCAAGACGAAAATTAAAAAGCGAGTTAATAATTACGTTAGAGTGACTAACGCTAATGAATCTTCAAGTCAGAAACGAGAAAATTTGTACAGGTAAAAATTTGTACAGGTGAAAATCCTGAAAAAAAAAATCAAGTTACAACTGAACAGTTGTTCTGATTTAAGCATAATAAATGTTTATACTTGGAGGAAAATAGGAAAACCAATATTCACGGTTTCCAAACATACCTCGTGCTGTCACAGGTGAGAAAATTAAATTCGTAGGCGAGTTTATTGTGAATGTAACGTTAAACAACAAAAAAATGTTTAAATTTAAAATATTCGTAATGACAAACACGAATAATCTTTTTGGTACAGATTGGATGAAAAATTCAAACTATGGAACTGTCCAATCAGTTCATTCTACCAAAAACGGAGTTATACCAACAAAACAGAAACTCTAAAAAAGAATTAAAAAGTAAATTCTTAGAGGTATTTTCTGGTGGACGTGGCAGGTGTAACAAGTTAAAAGCGAAACTCAAGCTAAAAATAAGTGTACAACCATTCTTCAAAAAGAAAAGAAATGTACTCTTTGCGGTGATTAAACAAATAAATGACGAGCTTCATAGACCTAAAAAAATGGGTGTTTTGTCTAAAGTCAATCATAGCGAATGGGCTTCACCGACAGTATATATTTTCAAAAGTCAAAAGAGATAGGCGTCTGCGCGGATTTTTTTCACGGGCTTAAATGATGCCCTCAAAGATTATCATTACCTACTTCCGGGACCAGAAGAGATTTTTGTGTGGCTTAGCGGAGGTAAGATTTTTTTTTCCAAAATAGACCTTAGCGATGCATATATTCAAATTCAAGTCGATAACGAATGTTCAAAATTTTTTACCATAAATACACACAGATTATTTGAATTTAATCGTTTGCTGTTTGGCATAAAGGTCGCTCCAGCTATTTTTCAGCAAGTCATGGACCCGATGCTAAGTGACCGTGACTCTGCAGTAGCATACTTTGATGATATTTTGCTAAGAAGTGAGAACACACAAGAACATTAGAAAAATGTTTTTGAAGTGTTCAAGAGAATTCAGGACAAGGTATTCAAGCTAAGGGACGAAAATTGTGAATTCTTTATGGACAAGATTAAGTAGTTGGGACAGATTATTGATAAGAATGGCAGGAGACCGGATCCAGGGTGAGCTAGTGCTGTTAAGGACATGCCTACTCCTGAAGATGTCAGCTCCCTACAATGTTTCCTGGGATTAGCAAGCTATATGCATTGTTTGAGAGCTCCACTAAATAAGCTTTTGAAGAAAGATTCAGAATGGGTCTGGACGACGGAGTGCCAAGTAGCATTTCAAAAGATTAAAAGTATATTAACTTCAAACCTCTTAAATATGTGGACACTATTAGAATAAAGGGGAGAGTAGAATGATAAAGGGGAGAGTAGAATGATGACATCGACTAACAGTTCAGCCGTAGTATATCTACTTCACGCAGCGTGCGAATCTTGTATCTGTTGATATACTATTATTATCAACCTCCGTTTTGGTGATTACTCATGCAGTAACATTTTACGGTTACAGCAACAACAAAGATGAGGACAACAGTTTGAACAACGTAATAAATAATTGCAATAGCTCATCTCAGAAATATAGACAGATATTGAAGGTGAATATGGCAACAAAGATGAGGGCAACAGTCCGAACGATATAAATAGTGTGAATAATTACATAGTATAGTGATGGTGTCTTGCTGTTCCTGGGTGACACTTGTTTCTCCACTTTGCTGATCCCCACAAATGTTCAATATACTGAGTGTGGACTCTGGTGTTTGCATCAACGAAATTGCATCTATGTTTAAGCATGAAATGTTGGAAGCCAGCCTCCTTCTCAGTGGTCTTACATCGCTACCAGCTTTCGGGAGTAAAATGTGGCGACAGGTAATCCACACGTACTGGTTTTTAATCCTATATTGTATCTGATATAATAATGTACCCTTGTTGTCCTTCTTCTACCGTGTCCCTTTAGGGCGTAGACGATCAAGGACTTCCACTTCGCTCTGTCCCTTGTCACTCTCAATATTTTTCCTCTCGGTATCTCCCACAAACCCCTCTCCGTTATCCATTTGTTCAGGCCTATCGAGTATGTTTTGCGTTGCTTTCCCCTGTCTTTTCCTTCTATCCGTCCTGTGAGTATTAAATTCTCCAGGTCGTTCTTCCTCATTACGTGCCCCAGGAACCCCTTTTTGCAATAGTTTCTAGCTTAAATGGATGAATGTCGCGTTTAAATTTTACTATTGAATTTTTAACTTAATTCTGCATTGACCAAATTTCTACCCACCTCCCTGTTGCTTTCTATTTCTCTCTACCTCCCTCTCTCTCTCTCTCTCTCTCTCTATATATATATATATATATATATATATATATATATATATTAGAGAGGAATAAAGAAAGAGGAATATATATATATATATATATATATTATAATATATATATATATATATATATAATAATAAAATTGACTCTGTACGTATTCAAATCTTAAAATGTTACACAAGTAATTTTTAAGAACCACGAATAACCGGCAGAATCTAACTCCGTTATCGCCCTCGGCTATACAGCTTTGGACAACGAGGGGGAAAAAAAAGAAAACTGCGGAGCACCGACAATACATACAGCACTTCACAGCAAAGAAAAAAAACCCTCAAACGGAACAAACCACAAAGAAAGAAAAGTGCTCGATACTAAACTAACCAAAAAGGATTAACTAAGAGGCAGTTACGTAGAGCAAAAACACACGAGAAAAAATCGCAAGATCGCCAAGACCTACCGTCCTTGGTCTGCCTTTGCCCTGACGAGCCGTTGTGCGAAACCGCGGTAGGTCTTGGCGATCTTGCGATTTTTTCTCGTATATATATATATATATATATATATATATATATATATTCCTCTTTCTTTTGGGTGCTTTTCGAATGAGCGAGAAATTTTCGTAAATAACCATTACATATGTATATTCTAATATGGACATATGAGCGTCTATATAAAATTTTAAAAAAATAATTTTTTTTTGTGGGGGGGGGGGGATATTTTGAGAACCAACTGTTGTACCATTTTGGGTCTGACGAGCCACGATAATAACATCAGGACGCGGTGAAATATGTATTACCCATTGAAATAATTTAAATTTTTTTATAAATTATATTTACTCTGTAAAATTAAATAAACGAATTTAACATTGAGTTCGCTTTAGTTCGTCTCTATCGGAATTTACCTGGATTGTATACCAAGTGTGCTATGTTTTATATATATATATATATATATATATATATATATATATATATATATATAGTTCTTTTTTATTTAAGATTCGCTGACGAGTTGCCAAACGAGAGAAAAAGGTATATTATCTTTCAAACTTTTGTGAAAAATCGAAATAATTCTTCATATTAAATACGCTTTTTGTCTACTGGCAACTAATCCTAATCTTTGGATTTGTAGACGTAATGTTTTGTCTTTTGCTAGTTCAGAGCAGTTTAATGTTTTTCCCCTTTCACCCATGTGTTTAATTTTTTCTGTGCCTTCATTCCTTTTCCAAAATAAATGTAATTTACGTTCAAAATCATAAGACCATGTAGATTAAATAAAGGTTTAGGAATTTCTGTCGTTCAGCTTTTGTTTATATTTTGTCTACTCCTCATAATTTTGCCAAAAACTCATTAGTGCGTGCTCTTGAAGAGTATAAAAAGGCAATTATATTCTCTCGCTTAATGTTTTTTTTTTCCTTTCATTACAAGTGTGGACACATCAAGGTGATTTAAAGACTAAAAACAATAATATTCTCTCTCTTTCTCTTTTTAACTGCTGTAACCCTAAAAAATTACTGTATGAGTAATCACCAAAACGGAGGTTGGGAATAATAGTATATCAACAAATACAAGACTCGCACCCTGCCTGAAGTAGCTGCACTGTTAGTAACTCTTAGTCAGTATCATTATGCTATTCTACTCTTTACTTCAATAGTGTCTACGTATTTAAAAGAATAGAAACATCCCATTCCTGTATAAAAGTCGGTATACAGCATAAACTATTACTTCCAGATGTAGTTGAATGTAGAATAAGAATGCTGCTGACGGGGCACATTCGCTTCTTTGGTCCTCTGTTAACTTTTGACCTCCCTCACACACATCTCTATCATATACACACAAAGACACACATTCTTAGAGCTTGTTTTAATTTTTTTCTTTACATTACAACTGTGTACACATCAAGGTGATTTAAGGATCGCCTTGGTACATATGCAAATACTTTTGTTAATACATGCATTAGTTGTAGCTTGTTTTAAATTCATTGCTTTCTACTTATTTTTACCCTGACTCACATGGGTCCGCTAATATTGTTTGAGGGACAAATGTTCCAGAAACCCATAAATATTTACGATAAAAAATCCACACACTCGTATCAATGATGTATATAAAATTTCACAACAAAGTGGCGACTTATATTACCCAAACATTAAAGAATCCTGCAACAATATGAAAAATTCGAACTGTCGAATTCCAAACAATAATAAAATAAGGAAAACATAAGTATTCTCATTAAAGAAATCATTTACATTTACAAACATATGAAGATTTAAAAAGTAGTAAAAAATGTAGTAAAGAAAAAACTTCCTTTTGGGTCATTTAATGCCAAAAATTATTTTTCTTGTGAGCTTTGAAGTAATATAAATATTATATATATCATGCTGCTTTCACAATAGAATACATGGTAGATGATACTCAGCTTTTGTGATTTGATTGTTTAACGACATATCAACAGTCAGGATTCGCAAGGCTTGTCAGAATGTGTCCTCCCATCACCAAAAGACAAAGACCGTCACAGAAGTAAATCACAACTCACCCTTCCTCTCTTACCGTATGCCTCTACTTATCACTTTCTTTCAACAAGAGGCATTTACACCAATTTACATTTGTTGTATTTTTTTGTTCATAATTTTTTTTATTTTTCAAACTTCTTTCGTTTCTTCGTTGTCCTGCTACCATACACTTAATATAATACTGGTTAGGTGCAACTGACAACCTTTTTTTCTTTCTTAATCGTTTCAACCCAAGCAAGGCGGTACCACCACTGATGCGCATGTGGCTACATAAGAGTAAAAGTTTAGGCAGGAGGAGAGTGAAGAGAAAGACGAACCAGTTACAGGGGGTGTCAGAGAAAGGGCAAGAGAAGGATGAGAACACAGACATGAGGACGGTTGTGAAGGTAGAGAGAAAGGAAAAGAACAAGATACACGGGTTGATGTAGAAAGGACTGGAGTCAAGTGGATAAGAGATGGGAATTGACTTTGCATTTAAATTTCTAGCGGTTGTAGCCGTCAGGAAAGCAAGTCTATGGAAGAGAGTTCCACAGGCAGGAAGTGCGAGAAAAGAAGCTGCTGGAGTAGAATTGTCAGCTGCATTTGGTTGATCTAGCTGTAAATGGGTGGGACCTTGTTGCCAGTCTGGTTGCACAAGTGAATTCTTGTGGTGGGAGCACCAGTGACTTAACTTCTATGGAAGGTAGTGAAGGAAAGTGAGAAGGACTAATCATCAAGCAAGAAGATAGAATTCATAGTTGTCAGCAAAAAGAAGAGCCTAACATGCAAATTACAAATTAGAGTAGCCAAAATAAAACCAGTACAAAAATTTAATTGTCCAGAAAGTGTTTTAACAGAGGATTAACAATGCAACACTGAAATCTAAAGAGGCATTGGGATAGAAAAAGATGCCTTCCAAAAGCTAAGCAAAGTATCAAGAAACAAGAATTTTTTTTAGAAACAGAGAGAGTACTTAACTGTCATGTCATATTGGTCCTCCTACATGGCACTTAATGCTGTATAATCTTTTTTTTTTTAAACATATCGCCCCAAGCAAGGCAGTCTACTGTCACTGGTGTGCAGGGGGTTAATTAGGAGGAAAGTTATGAGAAAGAGTGGCAGGTTACAGGGGGTGTCAGGAAGTGGGTAAGAGAAGAACGAGAATCCTGATGAAAACGGAGTGGACGGAGAAAGGAGCATGAGAGGAGGATGCAGGTTAGTAAGATAGGAGATGACTATTGACTTTACATTTAAATTCCTGGAGATTGTACCCATCAAGGAAGCAAGTAAATGAAAGGGAATTCCACAGGCAGGAAGTGCGAGAAAAGAATCTTTTGGGGTAGAATTTGCATTTACATTTTATTTGTTTCACAGTAAAAGGGTGAGACCTAGTTGCTAATCTTGTGGCTCAAGTAAATTCATATATAGGGGACACCAGAGAGCAAAGTTCATTAGAGCAGAAGCCATGAAAGTATTTGTAGAAGAGACACAGGGAAGCCACATTGTGCCGGTGAGAAAGTGACTGTATCTGAGCTGCTAAGTCGAGATTGATCACATTACAGATTCTCCGTTGGATTTTGTGAAGAACTCTAGGTGGATAGCAGGGGCACCTGACCAGATATGGCAGAAGTAGTCAATGCACAGATTATATATGTGCAGAATGGTTTCAGGTTGGAAACACTTCCGGCCCTGCACAGAGAACTGACTATCTTAGCAGTTGATTTAGCTATGAATTCGATACAGTCATTCCACTTGAGGTTTGTTGTGAGAGTTAACCCGAGGGGACGCAGTATTTTGATTTCAGGGAAAAAACTTGAAGCAACAGAAATGTGATTCTACAGAAGGATGTTGAGAATGCCATGCAGTGAACACCAAAGCAATGATAAAGTTTTAGAGATAATGGAAGCAAAAGACACATAGAATTAATATCAGAAAAAGTCAAAATTTCTAGGGCACATAGTTAACAAAAGAGATCTTCAAGACACTCAAAAGTCAGATTGGAGGCAATAGGTACAGAGAAAAACAATGTATAAACCGACTGAGAGAACTTGAGTAAATTTATGACAAAAAACTTTATGAGAAATACCTAAAAAAAAAAAAAAAAGAAACTTTGTTAAAAGCTAAAAGGACACGGAATCAGAGAATCATGATTGCCCATGTCCTGAAGAGATATGGCACATAGAAAAGGAATGAGATAGCATAAATGGATGATGGAAAAAGATTTAAGAGAAATAGCAAAAATACAAAATTTGTTCAGCTAAAACATCTGGAAATTGGAGAACCATGATTGACCACGTCCTGAACAAACACAAGACATAGAAGAGTAATGAATTATTGTAAATATATTGCAAAGCAAGATTTAAAAGAAACAGCAAAAAACAAAATTTGTTAAGCACTACAAAGGACTGGAATCATGATCATCTACGTCCTGAACGGACTTGGCACATGGAAGTAAAACCTGAACTGATTTTATTGGAATTTGTACCAAACAACTATTTTCCGCTCTTGCCTTTCCTTTTTATTTTCAAATTCATTAACAGTAACTTTTATGTTGGCCTGCAATCTAATTATCTCTCAGTCGTTAACTCTTCTTTTGTCATTCGTCTATCTACACTGACTGTCCACCTTCCTACTTGCTGCTGGAGGGCTGGATAAGTTAAACGAAATTCTACTACAATAGTCACGACAAGTTAATTGTAACGAAAATAACTACTTACCTCATTAATTTCAATCTTTTGTTTGGTGAATTTACCTCTTTTTTGTTCAGATTTGATCACTGACATACTTCATTCTTCCCCCCCCCTTGCTTTTTACTAAAATGTAAAATCTTCATGGAAGGCATATAACTGAGAATTTTATTCTTTTTAATATTATTCCAAAAATCAATTTAAATTTGCTAATAACTATCACATTTAAAAGCATGTTCGAATCATGCCAATAACTTGACTAACGTTTACTGGGAACACGGTCCTAGAGGAAGACTGGAGTGATAGAGAAATAATTAAAAAAATAACTAAGAACATCAAAATTGGAATTGCTCTAAAAATAGATGGATAATAAAAATTGCCAAGCAAACAAGGCCATTGTCGAAGCAACCAATCAGAAAGTTTTCACAACCATGATGCAAGAAAAAGTAAACAAATAATAAACAGAAGACCAAAATTTCAGCATCTTTAAAAATAGTTTGGCCAACTAATCACAATACTTTTACAACCAGAATATAGGCCATGAACCAATGATACTGTGTGGCCTTTTCAAAGTGGATCTAAAGAAGTGTACATAAAGAGATGGAAAATCAATGAAAATGAGAGTCGATAAATTCTAGAGTATGTAGACGAGAGCCCATCGATGTGTACAGGGTCTAAGGGGAATTTTTGTCCGAGTGTATAAGTTCTGAATGCTCCACGGTAAACTCGACCTTATGCCACAACCTGTATTTGTGGGGAGGCTCAGGTAAATACCAAGTCAATAAATTAATTTTTTCTCCATTCTTTGATGCTGCATTCATTATAACTTATGGGGAAACACACCTCTTCCTCAGATAATGGACTCACCCTCCTATATTAATAAGAGTTAACAGGAAGTTAACTCGAGAAGTTCTTGGGAATTTATAGGAGTTCTTAGAAGTTCTAGAGAGTTCTTTAGAGTTCTATTGGAGTTCAGTTGAACTACTAGGCAGTTGATATTAGTCGGTAGTTAGACGAATACTAAGGAGTCAGCTCTCAGTGGAAGATTACTAACTTCCTAACATTTTGGGTGCATTAAGTCGATTAGCAACTGACATAGCATGATTACGACCTTCAGTGCAAAAACTACTCCACAACAATAACATACATAGAGACGAAGTACATTTCCATGATTTGCTGACAAGCTTAGACTGCTAACCAATCCTTGCTACATTGAAAACGAACATACTCTCCTTCACCATGGGGTCAAGTGGTGGCTACTAAATTTGGATACATGCATATATGTATATTTATTTCCTCCTAAACTCTTTCTCTCTCGTCTACACTAAGAACTTTACACTGAAACTCTTGAACTTTCAACTTTCACCTTATCCTTCTACATTATTAGGTTGTGTTTGACTTCTAAACGCTGTTTTAGTGGATATTTATATTTAAGTAGACACTATGTATTAAATTAAAGCATTTATTAAACGTTCAATTCATTTACGTTCATCAACTGGCCTGAATAGTTGAGAAATTTTATTAAAGTAAAACATTCCTAGTTAAAGGGATGCAGCAAATGTTCACACATTGTTATTCATATTCAGTGAAGTGGGTGCATATATTTCTTTAGTAAGACTTCGTGAATATTCAGTCCAATAAATTAATATAAAAATGCCATTTAATAAATAAATCGAGTGTCTACTCAAATATGAGTATCCACTTAAAAGTGAGAAAAATCTCTCGGGCTAATAAATAAAAAAATCTATTACATTCGAAAGTGATAAAGATAAATCTTCCTTTATACTTCTGAGATGAGATATTGTAATTATTTATACTATTTACATTGTTCAGACTGTTGTCCTCATCTTTGTTGCCATATTCATCTACAATATCTGTCTTTATTTCTGAGATGAGGTATTGTAATTATTTATACTATTTACTTTTTTTTTTTAATCATTTCACCCCAAACAAGGCATTCCACTGCCACTATTGTGCTTGGGGCTACATAGGGGAAGGTAAATAGAAAGAGTGGTTAGATATAGGAAATGTCAGAAGGGGGGTGATAGATAGTTGGGTGGGTGGGAAGAGTGTTTGAAAGAATGGAAGCGAGTTAGTTTGTTAGGTGTCTATTGACCTTACATTTAAACTCCTGGAGATTGTAGCCGTCGGAGAAACAATCATGTGGAAGGGAATTCCACAGTCAGGAAGTGCAAGAAAAGAAACTGTTGGAGTAGAAGTTGCGGTTGCATTTTATCGGTTTCACTGTAAAAGGGTGGGATCTAGTTGCTAATCTTGTATCTCGTGCAAATTCGAACCTAGGGGGCAGCAGTGATCTAAGTTCATCGGAGCAGAAGCCGTGAAAGTTGTCATCATCTTTGTTGCCATATTCACCTTCAATATCTGACTATTTTTCTGCGATGAGGTATTATAATTATTTACACTATTTACATTGTTAGGACTATTGTCCTCATGTTTGTTGCCATATTCACCTTCAATATATGTCTATATTTCTGAGATGAGGTTTTGTAATTATTTACATTGTTTGAACTACTGTCCTCATTTTTATTTTCTTCAAGGACACATGGCCCAGTGAATAAAAGTGTTGGTTAAATCTAATGACTTGACCTAAAGTGCTGTGAGTTCAATACCAGGCTACAGCAGTAATTAATAAAAACTTACAGAGTTGAATTAACAGGATATAATTAAGACATCTAGAAGTAGCATGACTCATGGAGTGAGAACAATCTACCCCAGTGATCAAAATAAAGGGTTCAGTTGAAAATTCCAAATATCTGAAGAAGGTCAGAGTGTCAGTCAGTCAGTTAAGTGCCATACGTGAAACACACTTGGGCGATCATGTCTCGAAAGAGACATGACTGACTGGGCAGAAGATTATCCTGCAGTAGGTTGCCATTGCTTTCTACAGTAGACTGGTTGCCAGCCAAGGCTACAGAACCCAATCTGTCCTGTTATTTAACCCATAACTGGAAGGAAGAGACGGATTAATACCTTTCCCAAGGGTATTTGCATGTAAGTGAATGCAATGAATTCAACTGAAATTCGAACTCAGCTCTCCGATTTCTTGTTCCGAGCTGATATCCACTGCACCACAACGCACATCAGAGTGTACCATGGCAAAAGAATGAGAGCAAGTCTGAACAATGTAAAAGAAATATGAACATCTTACCGATAACTGGTAACCTCCTATCCTCCCATATGACAATGACTTAAATAAAACCATTGACTATGGAATAAGCCTTCTTCTTCTTCTGTGTGCTTTTCCTTTCAGGACATAGGCGATGGTCCTTCACGTCTCCCTATCCCTGGTGGTTCTTAGCACGCTTTCTCTTGTTACACCATGGAACTCCCGCTCTGCCATCTACCTGTTCAGGCCCTTCAAATATGTTACACGCTGCTTTCCCCTGTCTCTCTTTCCCTCAATATGGCCTGTGAGTATCAGATTCTCCAATCCCTTCTTCCTCATTACATGTCCCAGGAATTTTAGCTGTTTTTTCCTGATGTTCAATATTAATTGCCTTTTTGTTTCCATCATTTCCAAAACCTCATCATTGCTCACATGCTCGATCCATGATATCCGCAGCATCCTTCTGCAGAACCACATTTCAGTTACTTCAAGTTTTTCCTTTATCTTCGATGAGATTGTCCAGCATTCACTACCATATTGAAAAACTGACATCACATAGCAATCCAGTACACTCTTCTTTGTTTCTAGTGAAAGTTTCCTGTCTCTTAATACTCTACTCAGCTTCTGGAATGCATCCTTTGCCATACCAATTTGCATTCGGATCTCTATGTCACACTTTCCGTCTTGTGTTAGAACACTTCCCAGGTATTTAAATTTCTGTGCCTGCTTGATTTTAGTATCCCCACATGTATTTGGCATTTTAGGTTGCTCTTTTTACTGATGACCCTGCATTTGGTTTTCTAGTTGCTTTTTCCTGTCTCTCTTTCCCTCTATCTGACATATGAGTATCAGGTTCTCCAAACTCTCCTTCTTCATTACATGTTCCAGGAACCTCATCTGTCTTTTCTTGATGTAAAGTATTTGTTTTCTTTTCGTTTTCTTCCTCATCAAAACCTCATCATTGCTCACATTGGTCCAGCATCCTTCTGTAGAACCACACTTCTGTTGCTTCAAGTCTCTCCTTCATTTTTGAGGAGATTGTCCAGCATTTACTGCCATTTGATGACAGAGGGATAACTCATTTTGATCTTCTCCCTACCAACGAAACAATCACTTTAAAGAAGTACTGCGACCAACTCACCAATCTCAATGCAGCTATTCAATTAAGTTTATATCTGAATCGATAAACATTAACTTGGTACAGAGATAAGTAATATTGGTCGTTTATGCCTAAACTTATTTATAAATGGAACTTTGTGTGTGTGTGTGTGTGTCTGTGTGCGTGCGTGTCCGTTACCTATAGACTCCAAAACGGCTTAAACGATTTTCTTTAAAATTTACACAGTTGTACTATAAGCATCTGCGAGTGTTCTTAGCTAGGTTTTGTGTCAAGGTACTCCAGATAAATATCGAAAATCGATAATCGAAAAAAATCGGGTTATAGAAGGAGTGTTCAGATTTTAATCAAATTTGATACACTCATAGACAAAGACATAAGAAACGATATTCAGAAGTTTCAAGGTTGCAGTTCTTACAATAGTGCAGAAAATCGATAATATATATATATATATATATATATATATAAAAGGCAAGATGCCTGTGTGTGTCTGTCTGTTTATCTGTCTGTATGTTTTTTATACAAATCCACAATTTTTATCCGATTCTCACTAAACTTTAAAATTTGACTTACATCCATTCATTTTTCTTTCAGTGTACGGTTTCGCTTTAACTGAAAACAACTATTGCTTTTTAGTCTTTCATGTCAACATCCAAAGAGTCTGAGCTCCAGGACCATGGATTAGTTTTAAAGCTTTCATTACACCCGAGCAATGCCGGGCTATACTGCTTGTGTAAATATAAAAGTATTTACTTTGTTCGTAGATAGGTAAATATTGGTTCTTATATTTAAGATGGTGCTAGCATAGTATGTGGCTTACCTCTTTGATTCTGGTATAGTACGTGGGATACTCTATTTGAATGTGTCCTACCTCAGTAAAAGGATATTTATAGATATAAATATTCGGCTATTTATTGAAACTAATTACTTTCTTTAACATTTAACATTTATAATAGTTCTTTATGATGGGCTTTTTAAGGAAGGCCACATACTATACAGAAATTCGTATCTTCTTCTATGTGCCTTGTCCTTTCAGGACGTAGACGATCATGGCTTTCCATGTCTCCCTATCCCTGGCAACTCTTAGCATGCTTTCTCCTGTAACACCACTCAACCCCGTTCTGTCATCCACCTGTTCAGGCTCTTCAAATATGGTATCCGCTGCTTTCCTCTGTCTCTTTTTCCATCTATCTAGCCTGTTAGTATCAGCTTATCCAAGTCCTCCTTCCTCATTGCATGTCCCAGGAACTTTAGTTGTCGCTTCCTGATGCTCAATATTAATTATTTTTTATTTCCATTCTTTCCAGAACCTCATCATTGCTCACATGCTCAGTCCACGATATCTGCAGCATCCTTCTGTAGAACCACATTTCAGTTGCTTCAAGTTTTTCCTTCATCATTGTTGAGATTGTCCAGGATTCACTGCCCTATTGAAAAACTGACATCACATAGCAAATCAGTACTCTCTTCTTTGTTTCTAGTGAAAGTTTCCTGCCTCTTAACTAAATTAGTGATGCAATTACCTTACAATATTTTGATAAGTACACTTCAGGCTTTATTAAACAGCTGAATCATCATATTTGAACAATTGTTATTATGTTTGTTTCATATGCAGGCATTACACACCAGAACGCTGTGTGGTGAATATGGAATTAAACGTAATTCTATTCTCTTCACTTTTTACAAATTTCACAGTTCATTGTGAAATCTAATTTTGACCAATAAGAAAAATGATTGACCCTGTACTGAAAGAAAAATATGAAACCAAATTTCGCGATCCATTGTTAAATTAATTTTCTAACCAATGAAAGGAAGCGATTTGCTAAACTGAGAGAGAAGTTAACAAGCCAATGTGAAAAATTCTTTCGCAATAAAAAAAAAAATCACAGACGAAAGGGAGATTAAGATACTACCAAGATGTGACTAAAGAAACTTCAAACCACTGACCCAGACATAAGGTCCTGACACACATTTGTTCTTCTTCTCCTTCCCGTGTGTGATTTTCCTTTACCTCTTCTTCATCTTCACCATTTTCGCAGTCAACAACGAAGAATATGACAACAACAATAACAAGATACTTCAACTGACTCCTAAAAATTAACATCAGGATAAGTACCGTTTTTCTTTATTGCTTTACCTTCCGTTTCATTTTCTCGCTGACTATAAAAAAGGAAAAGAATACAGACTTTCTTACTATCATGTTAATCTTCACATACACACAACCAGAACTGCTACTTTCAACTAGAATTCGAGATTCATTTAACTCTTTACTCCATTTTCTCTTTGAACATTTAACTCCTACAAATTGATGTTATTCTGTTCTGTTACTAAAATTCTACTTTGAACATACAAACAAAATACTTTTATTCTTCCAACCTTCAGATGATTCTGATAATCCCTAAGCTGTGAGGAATGTCGGTGTTGTGGCCTGTTAAGGCCAGGAAGAAAAGACATGGAAAGAAGAAGGTACGTTTGGACCAGTTTATTGGAATAACAGAACATATATACAAAATAAGAGTGTTATTAGTCAGCAGATAGAAGCGTCTGTCCGAACTGTCAAGTTACACTGCGTCTCAACTGACTCTAATTGGAAGTCGAGCAGGTTAGTATTTATAAAGGGGGAAGAGTTCATTCCAATGTAGATAGGGCAACATAACAGTTGGCTACGTTTGTGAAGTGGCCTTGTACCATACATAGCTGACCACCGCTAACCCAGCTTCTTCAGTGATGTCTATTCTGGGATCATAGAAAGTTTTGGGTCTCTATGACATCAGATGTCCTATCCCATGGACTCTGCCAAGAACAATAATTTCTCAGCTAGCATTCTGGCATAGTTTCCGCATAATTGTAAAATCGTTAACTGTAATTAGGTTAAATAAAAACTGCTTATTTAAACTTGATTTAGCACAAGAATAAATGAGGTTATCTTATTTAAAATATTCATTTTTATTCTTAGTGTTAGCATTAAGAAACAAAAAAATATCGTTTTTAAAAACAAACAAAAAGAGTACTATGAAAAAAGACAGTCTAAATTTCTAGGATAGCATAATGACGAAAGTGGGCTCAGAAAATTTTAAAGGTTGAAGGCAAGAGGGTCATATGAAAATAATGCATAACCTATTTAATGAGCTTCAGTAACTGGATGGCAGAATAGGGTTTAAGAGAGAGACAAAAAAAAGACAAAATTTATTAAGAGCTACAAAAAACAAGAAATTGTGGAGAACCATGATCACCAGCATCCTGAAACATCACGACACTTAGTAGTTAGGGTCAACTCTAGAATAACAACTAAAAAAAAAAAAAATGAAATGGGAGATAACTCTAAACTCTACATGAGTTATGTCTCTTAGTAGATTTTTTATCAGAAAGCACTAGAAAGAGTATCTCTGTCATGTTCGGTCTTTTTTCTATAAACATGGCAAACTGAACAACCTTGCAATTATGCAATTCAATCCACGCTAAATCCAACTAAATCAACAGCTGTCTGTATGTTTTCTTAATAAATTTCAATTTAAGTTCCATGGACAACCTCTATGTTACTGTCATTTCAATTTTGACATCAGTCGATGTGAGTTGATTATTAGACTGAAATTCGACAAGATGACTAGATTAAGTAAAGAACAGGAAGGAAAAAAAGTGTCTTTAATCTGACATGTTTCACTTCTTCAGTGATTCTTTTAAGGACAAATGATTTAAACTTTTTTTTAATTTTTAATTTTTTATTTTTAAATCATATCTCTTTAAAAAAATCTTTGAAGAAGCCTGTTAAAGTTGAATTGTTGTATAATAATTCAGATAATCATGTAATACAATTCCTTATATATATATATATATATATATAATGTAGTACACTTGGTATGTAATCCGGGTAAATTCCAAGTCGGTACCTATCACATTACTTATTCTCCTTTGGAGCCTATCGAGAACACTGAGATGAACAGCAGGGGCGCCTGACCATATATGGCAGCAGTATTCCATGCACGGACGAATGGTTGATTTGTATATATGCAGGATGGATTCAGGCGGGAAAAAAATCCTGGCCCGACACAGTGACCCAACCTTCTTAGCAGTGGATTTAGCTATGGACTCAATGTAGTGGTTCTATTTGAGATCAGAAGAGAGGGTAAGGCCGAGGAGGCGCAGTGTATTGCTCTCAGGGAGACTCGTTTGGTCCATGCGTATGGGAGGCAGAAGAGGTTGCCTGTGATGATTGACGAACAACAGCTTGGTCTTAGTCGCATTGAAATTGACAAGCCACTTCTTGCCCCAATTCACCACAGAGTGTAGATCCCGTTCAAGGTCAGCAGCAAGTTTATGTTTGTCCACCACAACAGGTTTCTTACTGATGCGGGAGTAAATTGTGGTGTCATCTGCGTAGATGCCTACTTGGCTCTTGATCTCATCTGGGAGGTCATTTATGAAAATAAGAGTGTCGGGCCCAGGATAGAACCCTGAGGGACACCAGCGTTTGTGCTGTAGGATGTAGAGGCATGCCCATTCAAGACGACCTTCATTTTGCGGTTATTTAAAAAAGATTGGAGTAGATTAAGCAAGCGTCCAGTAACACCGTAACCCCGTAGCTTGCATAGAAGGCCAGAGTGCCAAACCCTGTCAAAAGCCTTGGAGATGTCCAGAGCAACAGCACGAGCCTCGTCTGACTCATCAAGGGCCTGGAGCATGTACTCCGTTACGGTTGTTAGCATGTCGGCCGTGGACCTGGCAAAGCGGAAGCCATATTGCCTGTCAGAGTAGAGTTTGTGGGCAGTAAGATATTGAACTATTTCAGCATTAATTATGGCCTCGAACACTTTCCCGAAAATTGGTAGAAGACTGATAGGGCGATAATTGGATGGGTCCGAGGGTTCACTACAGTTCTTAAATACATGAACGACTAAAGAGAACTTCCAACATGCGGGAAAACAGGAAGCAGAAAGGCAGTAGTTATACAGTTTAGAGAGAACAGGGGAGAGTTCAGGAGCACATTTCTTAAGGACTATCACCGGGATTCCATCGCCACCACTCACCTTATGGGGGTCAAGTTTTGAAATTACTTGGGATACTACCGTCGGGGTAATATATACGTCGTACAGTTTAGCCTCAGTTCTAATAGGGAAGTCGGGTGAAGGTACTCCAGACGAGTCAAATGTGGAGTTGGATGAGAAAGTACTCAGCTTTGTCTGCAGATGACGTGAAAACCTCAAATTCAATGATTAAAGGAGGGATTGAGGATTTGCTATTGTTCAGCACCCGTTTGCATAACCGCCAATAGTCCTTGGAGCCAAATTTGCGGTTAGCTATGCACTGTCTCATTCTCTCAGCAAACAAACGCTTGGCATCATTCTGGATTCTCTTGCACTCATTACGAGCAGACGTGAATAGGCGCCTATTGTGATCAGATGACTGTCTCCGGAGTAGCCGGAAGTAGTGGTTCCTGTGGGCAATGGCGGCCGAACAGGCAGGAGAGAACCAAGGAGAGGAATGAGGTTTTAAACAATACTTCCTGGTAGGTATGACGGCATCAATTCCTGCTTTCTCAGAGGCACAGTCATAAACTGGGAGATCGAACACTTTTCCCCAAGAGACGTTCCAGTCAGCTTTTTGGTAGCAGTAGGAGGTCCTATAGGTAGGAGGCTCCTGGTGTGGGGGGGGGGGGAGTGAGAGTGGAAAGAAATATTGAGAGAGCCAACAGCATGGTCGGAGTTGCCAGGAGGGCAAAGCTGCGAGACTTGACAGGAGTCAGGTGCAGAGGTAAAGCATATATCTAATAGAGAGGAGTGTCCAGAGGGAGTACTTGGAAAGCGTGTGGGGAAGTCCACCACTTGCGTCAGGGATTGGAAAATAGCAAAGTTCATGGCGTGGATGTCCGCTGAATCAGTAACAGAGTCTTTAAGCCACTTCCATTAGTAACTATTACTCGTATTTATATATATATATATATATATGAGTAATAGTTACTAATGGAAGTATATTCCACAGTTAGATATTTACTTTAAAAAGTGCTCAATACATAAGTAGAGCATAAATATATGGTAATTATTTGATGATATTTTAACACAGAAACTTTATAGCTATCAAGTTATATATATATATATATATATATATGTGTGTGTGTGTGTGTGTGTGTGTGTGTGTGTGTGTGTGTGTGTGTGTGTGTTTTCTTTAATCCGAAGTGGAAGAGTAGGAAGGTAAATTCCAAAGAACCTGATCCTAATCAAAATTTAAAATTTTTAACATTAAAAAGTGATGCAGGTGGAGAGCTCAATGTATTAAGAATACAGAGCCAATATAAATTAGAGAAAATTTTCAAAATTCAAAGGTGTCGGATGTACATTTCGACATAGGATCTCTAATAGAGACTCTACGTCACGTCAGCGACATTGTTTTTCCAAATGGCGAAGGCCCTGAGTTAGCAATATAGTGAATAATAGAATCAACCAATTATCATCCAACATTAAAACTTTCAACGCAAGTAAAAATATTTACAATAAGGCCCTTCAAAAAAGCGGATATAAGAACAAGTTAACATATAATAAACCTACAATAGACTCCGAATCATCCAAAAATAAAAATAAAGGAAATTGTAGAAAAAGAAAGATAATTTGGTTTAACCCCCCCACTTATTGTAAACTAACTAACATCAATATTGGTAAATATTTTTTCAAGTTAATAGACAAACATTTTAATAACAGTAACCCTCTACGGAAGATTTTTAATAGGTACACCCTTAAAATTAGTTATTCTTGCACCTCAACAGCCTTATTAGTTCCCATAATAGGAGTATTCTGGTAAACTTGCGCAATGCTGAATCTAGGTCCGGAATTCTAAACGAATGCAACTGTAATTCTGTGGACGCCTGCCCGGTGGAGGGAAAATGCAAATCCACCCAGGTGATTTATGAAGCCCGCATTTCTCCATCTAGCAAAAAAAAAAAAAAAAAAAAAAAAAAAAAAAAAAAAAAAAAAAAAAAAAACGACTTCCAGACCTATATCGGTATGTCCGCCGGTCCTTTCAAACAAAGACTGTATAACCACAGGTACTCCTTTTCGAACCCCGGTCAGAGGTACCAGACAGCCCTTTCACGGGCATTCTGGAAAATGAAAGAAGGGCTGGATCCTGAAATTAGCTGGAAACTGAAAGGTTCAGCCCGTATTCCGAGGAATTTTCGTGATAGGTGCTGTCTATGTTTACTGGAAAAAATTTCAATATTAAAATGCTGTCTATGTTTACTGGAAAAAAATTTCAATATTAAAATACCCCCACCAACACCGGCTACTAAATCTTAGGAGGGAATTCATCAGTAAGTGCCGTCACAAGGCAAATTATTCGAATACTTAAATTTAGAATTTAAATCCCCGTTGACTAGATGTTAGAATATAAATTAAAAGGATTCAAGTTTTAATCTTAATTTTACCCTAACGTTAACCTTAAAAAATATTTTAACTCCCCTACCTTCCTATCCCAAGCACCTTTAACCCCGTAGAAAATATGGATTCTTTTACTAAACCCCTTTTTCCTTGGTTAACACATATATGTATATATATATTTTTTTTTCTCTAATATTTTTTCTCTAATAATTTTTAAACTGATAACTTCCTGTAATTGGCATTTAACTCGCTTCTACCTAAAAGGTTTAATCAAATAAACTTAAAAAAAGTTTTAAAATCTTATATTGAAACCCATTCCTTCTCGCCTAAATACACCTCTTCAAACAGCCCAAAATCTTAACAAGTAATTTAACTCATTTAGTTGTCTATCTTTATAAAATATGAACTCCTATTCTCCCCTTCCTAAATATACCATTTCAACACCCTGTAACCCCGCGACTACCAGCTCTGTCCTTTTCCACTTTGTGACCGTTGTTAACCAAAAACCCCTCCACACTAACTCAGGGCCTTCGTCATTGGGAAAACAATGTCGCTGACGTGACGTAGAGTCTCTATTAGAGATCCTATGTTGAAATGTACATCCGACACCTTTGAATTTTGAAAATTTTCTCTAATATATATATATATATATATATATATATATATATATATATATGAAATAACAATATATAGATTTGATTTTTGTATGTCAAGAACAATATTTTGGGGGAAAATGAATATGCTAAAGTTATCCAATCTTCAATTTCAAGTCTTGATAAGAGTATAAAATCGTGAACTCAGCAACCGCTTTTCTCCACAAATGTAAAATACCACTTGGCTCATTTTTACTGGTCTACCATCAATCATTAAAAGAGGGAGAGTTTCTTCATTGTTCTAAGGTGAAAACAGAGCTAAGCAGGCACTGGTACGTTTTTTTGATGAATCAGAAGACTTGTTACATACCAGTTATAGCTATGCTGTTAAAGGGACCCCTGGATTGGTCACTTCCTTTAATTTCTTAGAAGGGGTCATTACAACCTCTTCAGGTTCAGCTGTTATCTATCCTCATAGTCAGCATTTCTTACGCCTTCTTATGTTCCTAAAATAACCTCATTCAATAACCCACTATTTTGAGTGACTCTTGAATTGGATGAACAATACCATAAAAACCTCACAAAACACTAGTCTTACTGGCCTCTGTGTTGCTTAATCTAATAAACCACTTTAAGTGATTTTCAGCACTACCACACACACACACACACAGAGTAATATTTTTATAATTATTTGTTTTTATAATAAAACATTTTTCTATGCTACAAAAGAGGTGTCGGGTTTTGGTAATATCACTAGTACCTAATCAGGTTATTTATGGTTTGCAAGAGTTAGGGAATGATCAATCACAAGTCTACATTCAAAATAGAAAACTTAAAAAACTGTACAAAATTGGCTAGCCACGTGTGGAAATTGAAATCAAAATATGGGAAAGATCCAGACATAATGTGGTTTGTTTGTTTGTTTTGAGGTTTAACGACCTATCAATCCTTATGGGATCATTTAAGGTCATAACGAATGATTTTTGGGTAAGGTTATTTTTATTTTTACAACATTTTTCTTTCCGAGTATCAAGATTCATTGAGATTTGTTTTTAAGAGCAGGGTCCACAAATCCTACCCTTGTTATTTAACCCATAACTGGAGGGAAGGGACTGATTAATACCTTTCCCAAGGGTACCAGTGCTTAAGTGAATGCAGGGTATTCAACTGGAATTCGAACTCGGCTCACCGATTTCTCTTTCCGAGCCGATATCCATTGCACCACAACGCACATCCGTTACTATACGCTTACAGCACCTGGTATTCCCAAACGGTCCCCCATTTAAGTACTGACCAGGCTCAACGTTGCTTAACTTCAGTGATCGAGCGAGAACCGGTGTATTCAACGTGATAGGCCGTAAGCCACATAATGTGGAGTATAGTGAAAACAGCCAAGCCTCACAATGGTGGCAAAATATGTAGACTGTGCCAGGAAGAAAAGTTAGTGATTATGCTATTCCCAAACAAAAATGAACTATTCAATGAAAGAACTAAAATTATGACTAAGTGTAACCACACTAAAAAATACCTATTAGGCTCATACAACAATGGATGAAAACGTTATAATTTCTTGTAATTTTAAAACTTGCATATTCAAAAATTCCCCGTCACTTGAGCGTTCAAAAAAAAAAAATCGCCGTTAGCGTTCTTGAAAAAAAGAAAAAGAAAAGGTAAACGGTAAAATCAGTTATTGCAAATTGCCTGAAGAAACCACATGGTAGAAACATAGGTCGCATAATAACTCGTTTACAAATGAAGAATATATATATATATATAAATTTAAAAAACAAATATTACTTTATCAAGACAATTAAGGGCCAGTATATGAAGAACTCCAGACAGTTAAGCAGGGAGTAGATGTAGAACTCCATCTTCTCCCCACTTGTCTGGATAATGTAGTATTTGGTTTAAAAATAAAATATAAATATAAAAAGAAATTAAAAATAAAAATAATAAAAAATAAAAATGAATGAAGAGCTGTATATATATATATATATATATATATATATATAGTATATCGAGGCAGCAAGTAATTTTCTAGTCTCCTAAAATAAAAAAACACATGAATAATTTTTAGTTTTACTAAGATTCTTGGTAAATACCGATCAAAACTTTTTTTTTTTTGTTTAACTAATGAAATGCTTAAACTTACAAGTAAGTCAAAACCCAAGGCTCCAAATCTCAGGTTATTACAGATTTTTCTGCTAGTAAAAACCATAAGTCTCAGTCTTAGTGTGAGTCATTGATAATTCTACTGATATGTTGTCGAATTCTTGGATTGACTCCATAAGAAGACCAAGAATTGATTTGTAAGTTTTTTTGCATAAATGCTTCGACTTCACAAACTACATTAAAGACCCTCGTGTCGAGTTGGGAATCTGTTTTGTTTGAAATATTCCTAAAGTAAGTCTTTTTTTTTTTTCTGCCTAATTTTAAACTTTAAGCTTTTCATGTTTTTAACTGGTTTTCTTTAAATTTTTTTATTGGAGTAGAGATCTATCGCCCGGTTCACACTCCACCCACGTCTATTGAACAGGTTAAGAGTCTCATACCTTGTTCCCTGTTTAGGATGCGGTTTCCGGCTTTCTCTTTTCTAATCTTTTCACTATTACGTAGCCCCCTGCACATCAGTGGCATTACCGCCTTGCTCGGGGTGATACGATTAAAAAAAAAAAAAAATGCTATTAAATATAAGAGACAATGAATGTCTATTATGTTTAATCATGAGCCGTTCTAAACGTCGTATTTTTGCTTTAATTTCAGTTGAAAATAAAGACAAAAATTCTCCAACATTTGGATAATTATTTATTGGTTTTCTTCTAAGCTTTCGGCTCACATGAGCCATCTTCAGAGAGGTAGTTTAAACTGAAATATTATAAAATCCACCATCACCGACGATTTTATTTTGTGTTGACATAAAACTCCGCTTGGCAACGTCACACCGCGGGATAGCGCGAAATGACAACAAAACCATGTAGTCAAATGCAATGTATTTCCTGTTTTAAAGTTGATTTTATTGAGTGTTGGTTGTTTTGATTTTATGTACATGGCCTCCAATATCTGCAGGTTCCTCTTACTGTGTGTATGAGTAAGGATCACAGTATTGTTGACCAAAATCTGTCTGATATTTACCTACATGTTTATGTTTTTCAGAGAAATGTTGCTTTATAGTACTCTGATCAGAAAGATGACATGTAAGTCTACGGGAGAGCGTGGTTGTAGTAAAACCAATATATGTACTAGGTTTTTGATTAGTATCAGAGATGCAATCTCTGAATGGGCATGTAAATTGGTACACTACATTGGTTTTTTGTAAAGAATTTAGTTTAGTGCTTGTTGGGTTGTTATAGACTATGAGGTCAATTGTTTTAAACTTATTATATATTATAAAGAGTTTAATTTGATTATTACTTTCGACTGGTTTAACATTTCTACGTATTATGTTTTTGAGAGTTTTTTCATCTTGTTTATAATTATTATGTATTTGGTTGCAATAGTATAAGTTAATAGTGTTATGTTTATTTTGATGTAAACCATTAGTATTAATATTATCATTATTGTTAGAGCTATTGTTAATTTTGTTGAGATACATTTTAATTTGTTGATCAATAACGGAGTTAGGAAATCCATTATTGACTAGTGTTTGATTAATGTTGTGTAATTCTTTATAAAATATAGATTTAGAAGAAGATATCATTTGTGTGCGTTGAAGTAAGTTTTTTATAACAGCTAACTTATATCGTTGGGGGCAATAATAATTATAATAGTGAATGCCCCCAACGATATAAGTTAGCTGTTATAAAAACTTACACAAACCACACTCCAATAATGCGGACAGAACCGTCCGTCCAGTCGAAGGGCCCCGGGAGGGTAGAACCCTTCCAGGCACCTAACCGCAAGACTTGTGGCGGTTAATTTTGGCCCCTGTCACCTGTTCGTACCGGTCAAGCGCCTTCTGTACCGCTCTTATGTCACTCCGGGAGGACACAAAAGTCGTTACATCATCGGCGTACGCAGAAACCCTGGCTCGAGCACCACCAGGGACAGCGATTCCGCGTAGGACCGGCATGCACGTCCCGTCCCTTAGCCGGCGAAGGGGGGGCTCCAACGCCAAGACATAAAGTAAGGACGACAGTGGACAACCCTGTCGGACCGACCTAGACAACGCAAAAGCAAAAGCGCTTCCCGTTCACCTGTACCACAGCCGTGGGGGAGCGATACAGGAATCCAGCGGCAGAAGTCGGGTGCGAATCCGGCGGCCTGCAGAACAGCAGCCAGGTAGCCATGGTCATTCTTATCAAATGCCTTGGACTGATCCAAATTGATCAGCGCAGCCTTATCGTCGGCTTTTCCACCCCCCAGGATTGTGCGGATCAAGTGTAGGTTGCTCTGAATTGTTCGGCCCTTCACAGCACAAGTCTGATCAGGTCCCAACAGAGACTCGGCAACTAGCTGCAAGCGATTCGTCGGGATCTTGGCCAAAATCTGTAATTCTGTGTTTAGCAGAGTTATGGGCCTGTAATCATCTAATTTCCTCCCAACATCCTTGCCTTTTCTCAACAGTGTGACCACACCCCTGGTGAACCGGTTGGGGATGGACCCCTGCCGGAACCAGTTGTTGAACACAACAGTCAAGATCGGGACAAATGTGCGACAGCCTCAAGTACAATTCATAGAGTAAACCATCCAAATCAGGCGACTTGCCTCTGCCGACCTTCTTCAAAGACGCGTAGACATCGTCCTCCGTAATCTCTCCCTCGCAACTAGCCGCTTCAGCCGACAAATAGCTGCGAAACTCCTTTTCACGGAGACCAGGCTCCTTGGTAAACCGGTGTTCGAAATGCCGCCGAAACGCCTCACACATATCGTCGCGCACCTCTCGAATATAACGATCGCCGCCTCGACGAATTTCTTCCCTGCGCAGATCCGCGCCCATGTTCACAGCTTCAGAAGACATCTTGCTTAACTTATGTCTAATTAGCTGACCTAAGTAACGCTCGCTAGTCGAACGCTCCTTAGCTAAGGCTATCTCTACGAGATCGCCACCAGCCTCCTCCCGGGAGTAATTAGCTTTAAGTGTCTTCGCCTTGTTGGCTTTAACTAGTTTGAGGCGTTAACGCCCGCTGCACATGAAATTCGAATAACCAGCCATTCTAGCCCTAAGTTCTAACGCTACACGAGCACAAACAAGTTTGTGGTCCGTATATAGCCTAACCAGTGGAACGTTGGGCATTCCTAAGAAGACTTGTAGAAAGAGCCTGTATTTACTAGCCTTCCCACGCAGGCCGGATGTGACACATGGTCATTTTATAGTGGGAATTCCCGGCCATATAGACTGTAGAAAGAGCAACTAAGCGCCCACGTCCACAAATGGTGATAAGCGAAAGGTGTTCGGTCACTACTCCCAGATCGGTAGGAGTAGAAAAAGCGCTAAATATTAATTGCTCCCCACGTCGTTTGGTGTTTTGGAGAGCGCAGCCTAATTTCATGTGTATTTCGATAGTTTTAGGCTAGGGCGTATTTGCTAAATTGATTTGTGTCGCACGTGTAGTCGAATTTTATCTACGGCAGACCTTAAAAATCTGCCATTTTTTGTCAAGGTCAGAGAAAGGGTTACCAGCTGCTGCTATGGTCGTTTGAGGTCAGGAGGCGGCTAACAGCTGCTGCTGCTGTTGTTATAGTCGTATCTTTTTAGAAACGGCTGTTTAGGGCCGCGACACATACATACTGATATTTACCTTGAAAAAATAGCTTACCATTTTCTGCTTCTTAATATCAAAAATGTCGATAAGCAATTTTCTTTATTTGAATAAGCTAATAATAAAGGCAAAATGAAAAACTTTTCATCATTTTAAAAAACATTTGTGATCAGTAGACTCAGCGTGCGGATTAACTTTCCTTCTTGAGACATATTCAATTTGTTTTCAAGATGTCTACCTGATAAATTTAGAGTTAACTCCCCTACACTGAAAGTAAATCATCACACCGAGTCGTTGAGTAAATCTACTGATGAATCAACGTACACGTGTCTGTAACCAAGTCGAGACTTTGAGGACATCGTCTTACTTTACCCAGTACACACTCTGCATGAATGAATTATTGAAACATGAGGAGGCAACAATCCTAAAACCACACATGGTCTTGGGTCTAATGATGATAAAAATATGTCAATTGCACTTCTTAAATTTAATATCCAGAAGAATTAAATTATTTGTATTTTTTTTTTTTTTGTATAATATATGTAAGTGAATGCAAGAAATTCAACTGGAATTTGTTGCATTCACTTCCACACAAAAGCCTTGAGAAAGATATTAATCCATCACTTTTCTCTGCG
>JBBBDQ010029708.1:0-26300 GCA_037127315.1 Ascarosepion bandense | reverse complement strand
AGAATTTGTCTACCCAGTCATTAGCAGTATCATAAAGGGAGTGATCAGCAAAGGGAGATTCTACATCGTCTCCTGCCAACCGTACTATTCAGTCAATGCTATTGGCCTTTCCATGCAAGAATTTGTCTACCCAGTCATTAGCAGTATCATAAAGGGAGTGATCAGCAAAGGGAGATTCTACATCGTCTCCTGCCAACCGTACTATTCAGTCAATGCTATTGGCCTTTCCATGCAAGAATTTGTCTACCCAGTCATTAGCAGTATTATAAAGGGAGTGATCAGCAAAGGGAGATTCTACATCGTCTCCTGCCAACCGTACTATTCAGTCAATGCTATTGGCCTTTCCATGCAAGAATTTGTCTACCCAATCATTAGCAGTATCATAAAGGGAGTGATCAGCAAAGGGAGATTCTACATCGTCTCCGGCCAACCGTACTATTCAGTCAATGCTATTGGCCTTTCCATGCAAGAATTTGTCTACCCAGTCATTAGCAGTATCATAAAGGGAGTGATCAGCAAAGGGAGATTCTACATCGTCTCCGGCCAACATTACTATTCAGTCAATGCTATTGGCCTTTCCATGCAAGAATTTGTCTACCCAGTCATTAGCAGTATCATAAAGGGAGTGATCAGCAAAGGGAGATTCTTCATCGTCTCCTGCCAACCGTACTATTCAGTCAATGCTATTGGCCTTTCCATGCAAAAAATTGGTGTACCCAAACATTAGCAGTTTTATAAAGGGAGTGATCAGCAAAGGGAGAATCTACATCGTCTCCTGCCAACCGTACTATTCAGTCAATGCTATTGGCCTTTCCATGCAAGAATTTGTCTACCCAATCATTAGCAGTGTCATAAAGGGAGTGATCAGCAAAGGGAGAATCTACATCGTCTCCGGCCAACCGTACTATTCAGTCAATGCTATTGGCCTTTCCATGCAAGAATTTGTCTACCCAATCATTAGCAGTATCCTAAAGGGAGTGATCAGCAAAGGGAGATTCTACATCGCCTCCTGCCAACCTACTATTCAGTCAATGCTATTGGCCTTTCCATGCAAGAATTTGTCTACCCAGTCATTAGCAGTATCATAAAGGGAGTGATCAGCAAAGGGAGATTCTACATCGTCTCCGGCCAACCGTACTATTCAGTCAATGCTATTGGCCTTCCAATGCAAGAATTTGTCTACCCAATCATTAGCAGTATCATAAAGGGAGTGATCAGCAAAGGGAGATTCTACATCGTCTCCGGCCAACCGTACTATTCAGTCAATGCTATTGGCCTTTCCATGCAAAAAATTCGTCTACCCAATCATTAGCAGTGTCATAAAGGGAGTGATCAGCAAAGGGAGAATCTATATCGTCTCCTGCCAAACGTACTATTCAGTCAATGCTATTGGCCTTTCCATGCAAAAATTGGTCTACCCAATCATTAGCAGTGTCATAAAGGGAGTGATCAGCAAAGGGAGATTCTACATCGTCTCCGGCCAACCGTACTATTCAGTCAATGCTATTGGCCTTTCCATGCAAAAAATTGGTCTACCCAATCATTAGCAGTGTCATAAAGGGAGTGATCAGCAAAGGGAGAATCTACATCGTCTCCTGCCAAACGTACTATTCAGTCAATGCTATTGGCCTTTCCATGCAAAAAATTGTCTACCCAATCATTAGCAGTGTCATAAAGGGAGTGATCAGCAAAGGAAGAATCTACATCGTATCCTGCCAACCGTACTATTCAGTCAATGCTATTGGCCTTTCCATGCAAGAATTTGTCTACTCAATCATTAGCAGTGTCATAAAGGGAGTGATCAGCAAAGGGAGAATCTACATCGTCTCCTGCCAAACGTACTATTCAGTCAATGCTATTGGCCTTTCCATGCAAGAATTTGTCTACCCAGTCATTAGCAGTATCATAAAGGGAGTGATCAGCAAAGGGAGATTCTACATCGTCTCCTGCCAACCGTACTATTCAGTCAATGCTATTGGCCTTTCCATGCAAGAATTTGTCTACCCAATCATTAGCAGTATCATAAAGGGAGTGATCAGCAAAGGGAGATTCTACATCGTCTCCGGCCAACCGTACTATTCAGTCAATGCTATTGGCCTTTCCATGCAAGAATTTGTCTACCCAGTCATTAGCAGTATCATAAAGGGAGTGATCAGCAAAGGGAGATTCTACATCGTCTCCTGCCAACCGTACTATTCAGTCAATGCTATTGGCCTTTCCATGCAAGAATTTGTCTACCCAATCATTAGCAGTATCATAAAGGGAGTGATCAGCAAAGGGAGATTCTACATCCTCTCCGGCCAACCGTACTATTCAGTCAATGCTATTGGCCTTTCCATGCAAGAATTTGTCTACCCAGTCATTAGCAGTATCATAAAGGGAGTGATCAGCAAAGGGAGATTCCACATCGTCTCCTGCCAACCGTACTATTAGTCAATGCTATTGGCCTTTCCATGCAAGAATTTGTCTACCCAGTCATTAGCAGTATCATAAAGGGAGTGATCAGCAAAGGGAGATTCTACATCGTCTCCTGCCAACCGTACTATTCAGTCAATGCTATTGGCCTTTCCATGCAAGAATTTGTCTACCCAGTCATTAGCAGTATTATAAAGGGAGTGATCAGCAAAGGGAGATTCTACATCGTCTCCTGCCAACCGTACTATTCAGTCAATGCTATTGGCCTTTCCATGCAAGAATTTGTCTACCCAATCATTAGCAGTATCATAAAGGGAGTGATCAGCAAAGGGAGATTCTACATCGTCTCCGGCCAACCGTACTATTCAGTCAATGCTATTGGCCTTTCCATGCAAGAATTTGTCTACCCAGTCATTAGCAGTATCATAAAGGGAGTGATCAGCAAAGGGAGATTCTACATCGTCTCCGGCCAACATTACTATTCAGTCAATGCTATTGGCCTTTCCATGCAAGAATTTATCTACCCAGTCATTAGCAGTATCATAAAGGGAGTGATCAGCAAAGGGAGATTCTTCATCGTCTCCTGCCAACCGTACTATTCAGTCAATGCTATTGGCCTTTCCATGCAAGAATTTGTCTACCCAATCATTAGCAGTATCATAAAGGGAGTGATCAGCAAAGGGAGATTCTACATCGTCTCCTGCCAACCGTACTATTCAGTCAATGCTATTGGCCTTTCCATGCAAGAATTTGTCTACCCAGTCATTAGCAGTATCATAAAGGGAGTGATCAGCAAAGGGAGATTCTACATCGTCTCCTGCCAACCGTACTATTCAGTCAATGCTATTGGCCTTTCCATGCAAGAATTTGTCTACCCAATCATTAGCAGTATCATAAAGGGAGTGATCAGCAAAGGGAGATTCTACATCGTCTCCGGCCAACCGTACTATTCAGTCAATGCTATTGGCCTTTCCATGCAAGAATTTGTCTACCCAGTCATTAGCAGTATCATAAAGGGAGTGATCAGCAAAGGGAGATTCTACATCGTCTCCGGCCAACATTACTATTCAGTCAATGCTATTGGCCTTTCCATGCAAGAATTTGTCTACCCAGTCATTAGCAGTATCATAAAGGGAGTGATCAGCAAAGGGAGATTCTACATCGTCTCCTGCCTACCGTACTATTCAGTCAATGCTATTGGCCTTTCCATGCAAAAAATTGGTGTACCCAATCATTAGCAGTGTTATAAAGGGAGTGATCAGCAAAGGGAGAATCTACATCGTCTCCTGCCAACCGTACTATTCAGTCAATGCTTTTGGCCTTTCCATGCAAGAATTTGTCTACCCAATCATTAGCAGCGTCATAAAGGGAGTGATCGGCAAAGGGAGAATCTACATCGTCTCCTGCCAACCGTACTATTCAGTCAATGCTATTGGCATTTCCATGAAAGAATTGGTTAATTAGTCATCAAATGGTGTGATGAGAAAACAAGAAATCCATACCGTTCATTTTCGAAATTACTATACAGTAAATGCCATCTGTTTTGCCCATGCAAGAATTGGTCTACTTCATTATCAACGGCATCATTTTGAAAGTGATGAGGAAAGAAGAATTCGACACCGTCCCCTAACATCCTTATTATGCTTTTAAAACTTTCGCCTTTCCATGCAAGAATTGGTCTACCCAATCAACGATAGCATCATAAAGAGGGTGATCAGCATTGAAGAAACCGAGATCGTCTCATGCGAACCTTACTATACAGTCAATGCCATCGGCTTTTCCATGCAAGAATTGGTGTAGCCAATCATCAATGGCCACATAAAGGGTGTGATGAGCAAAGAAATCGACACCGTCCCTTGCCGACATTACTCTGCAGTCAATGGCTTCTGCTTTTCTGTCCAAGAATTCGTCTACTCAGTTTATTAAAGGCATTATCAAGAGAATAATGAGTAAAGAAGTCGACCCTGTCCATTTCCAACATTACTCTAAAATCAATTCCGTCACCCTTTTTATGCAAGAACTGCCCTTCTTAGTCCTGAAACGCATCATGAAGGAAGTGATGAACAAAGAAGAAATTGGCACTATCTTCTGCCAATATTAATATGCAGTCAATGACATCAGCTTTTTCATGCTAGTACTTATGTACTTAATCATCAAAAGCATCATAAATGAAATGTTGCGCAAAAAAAACTTTAGTCACGCTCGTTGACAACGTTACTATGCAGTCAATTCCATCGGCTTATCCATGCAAGAATTGGTCTACTTCGTCATCCCCCAGACAACTCTACATTGCAGTCAATGCCATCGGCTTTTCCCTGCAAGAATTGTTTTACTTAGTCATGAACAGCATTATAGTGAAAGTGATGAGCAAAGATGAAATCGACCTTGTCCCCTGCCAACCTTACTATACAATCAATTTCACCGACTTTTCCCAGTAAGAATTGATCTACTTAGTCATCAACGGCATCATAACGCGAGTGATGAGCAAAGATGAAATCGACCCAGTTCCCTGCCAACCTTTCTACGCGTATCAATTCCATCAACTTATTGTTGTAAGGTTCTCGCTTTTCATAAATCTGATCTAGAAGCAAGACAAGAAAATGCCGCGTTTTCACGCGATATTTCATTTGACAATGTCAGCTTGGCTCCGCCGAAGGGTAGAGTCACGACTGGGCAAAAGTAGCCAGATATTTTTGGCTGGGCTATATGGCCCGGAAGTCCCACGTAAAAATGGCCTTGTGCCATATTTTGCCCTAGTGGGAGGGCAGATAAATACAGAAAGCCGCGTTTTCACGCGCTATTTCGTTTAACACTGTCAGCTCGCTGCCTCGGGGCGGAGAGAATTAACCTAGTCGTGTCTTCGCCGAAGGGTAAAATTACAACTGGGAGAAATTAGACAGATATTTTTGGCTGGGCTATATGGCTTAGGAGGTCCCACGTAAAATGGCCTTGTGCCACATTTTGTCCTAGTTGGAGAGCAAATAAATACCGAATACCGAGTTTTCACAGAGAGTTAACCGGAAAATACGAGAGTCCAGAGAGAGAGAGATTAGCAGTCAGTACACAATAATTCATAGTAGCTCTGTGCTCCACTCATCGAGAAGATTATTACGCAGTACTCGTCAGCGTCCGACGCGGACATACTCAATATACTACGGCTTCACTTCCAGTGACTTGTACATATACTTTTTACTAACTCGCATTCCTGATCTACTAATTATCATTCAAGTCTGTATTCTTATGTTAACACATTTATTTTCTATCTCAATTACTGGTGGTTGTTCATTTATTTGTGCGGGCTCCATTCCCGGGATCCACAACACGTATCCATGTAAGTATTGGTCTATTTCGTTATAGACGGTATCTCAAACGAAGTTACCGGCGAAGAAGAAAGGAGCCCTGTGCCTTGCAAACGTTATTATTCAGCCAATTCAATCGACTTTTCCCAGTAAGAATTGGTCTACTTAGTCATCAACGTCATCATAACGTGAGTGATGAGCAAAGATGAAATCGACCCTCCAAACTTACTATACAATTTCATCGACTTTTCCCAGTAAGAATTAATCAACTTAGTCATCAACGGCATCATAACGTGAGTGATGACCGAAAATGAAATCGACCCTGTCCCCTGCTAACCTTACTATACAATCAATTTCATCGACTTTTCCCAGTAAGAGGTGGTCTACTTAGTCATCAACGACAACATAACGTGAGTGATGACCAAAAATGAAATCGACACTGTCCCCTGCCAACCTTAATATACAATTAATTTCATCGACTTTTCCCAGTAAGAATTGGTGTATTTAGTCATCAATGTCATCATAACGTGAGTGATGAGCAAAGATGAAATCGACCCTCCAACCTTACTATAGAATTTCATCGACTTTTCCCAGTAAGAATTAATCAACTTAGTCATCAACGGCATCATAACGTGAGTGATGACCGAAAATTATATCGACCCTGTCCCCTGCTAACCTTACTATACAATCAATTTCATCGACTTTTCCCAGTAAGAGGTGGTCTACTTAGTCATCAACGACAACATAACGTGAGTGATGACCAAAAATGAAATCGACACTGTCCCCTGCCAACCTTAATATACAATCAACTTCATCGACTTTTCCCAGTAAGGATTTATCTACTTAGTCGTCAACGGCATCATAACGTGAGTGTTGAGCAAAGATGAAATCGGCCCTGTCCCCTGCCAACCTTACTGCCGTTAATAACAATGTAGATACATTTTTAAGGAAATTCTGATGCCTTGACATGTTGCTGTCGAACAGTGTCGATTTCTTCTTTGATCAACACTTTCTTTTTGATGGCTTTGATCACTAATTGGACCAATTCATGCATGAAAATACAAATGACATTGACAGAAATGTAATTTTGTTGTGGGACAGTATCGATAGTTTTTGGTCAACACATACTTTATAATGGATCTGATTACTACGTGATTCAATTATTGCATGGAAATACCGCAGGCCTTAACTGCATAGTAATTTGAGGTGGAACACGTTCGATATCCTCTTTGCGCAACGCATCCATTATGATGGCGTTGAAGACTTAATAGACCAATTCTTGCATGGAAATTCCGATGGCATTGACTGCATAGTATGGTTGGCTGTAGACAGTGTCGATATCTTCTTTCCTAAATGATTCCTTTATAATGGCGTTTATGACGAAGTAGGGTAATTGTTGCATGAGAATACCGAAAGGATTGATTGCATATAAGTGGCGAATGGCGCGACCGATTTCTGCCTTGCTCGACACATCTTTTATGATGACGTTGATGACTAAGTAGACGAATACATTGACAGCAATATAATGTTAGCGTGGGACAGGGTCGATTTCTTCTTTGGTCAACAAATCTTTATGGTGGCGTTGAAGACTAAACAAACCAATTATTGCATGAAATTGAATGCTTAGTAAGTTTGGCGGTGGACGGCGTCGATATCTTATTTACACAACACTTCCTTTATGATATCGTTGATAACTAAATACAGCATTTCTTGCATGGAATTACCGATTGCATTGAATGTGTAGTAAGACTGGCGCGGGACTGTGTCGATTTCTTCCTGGTTCAACAGTTCCTTTATAACTTCGTTGATGACAAATGCACTAATATTTGCATAAAAATACTGATGTCATTGACAGCATGGTCACGTTAGGTAACGGTGTCGATAACTTTTTTGCACACCACCACTTTTATGATGGCGTTGATGATTATGCAGACCAATACTTGCATGCAAAAGCCGATGGAATTGACTGCATAGTAAGATAGGCGGGGGATGGTGTAGATTTTTTCATTGCCAAAATCTTCCTTTATAATGGCGTATATGACAAAGTAGGGCAATTCTTGAATAAAAATACTGAAAGAATTGATTGCATATAAGTGGCAAAGGACGCAATCGATTTCTCCCTTGCTCAACACAACTATTATGATGTCATTAATGACTAGGTACACTAATACTTGTAAGAAATACCGATGGCATTGAGAGCGTGGTAAGTTTGGTTTGGGACATTGTCCATTTATTCTTGGATCAACACTTTTTTTATGATGGCTTTAATGATTAAATAAAGCAATCTTTGCGTTCATGACTAAGTAGACCAATTATTACAAGGAAACATTGATGGCATTGACAACAATATTTGGTTAGCATGGGGCAAGGTCGATACCTTCTATGGTTAACACTACCTTTATGATGGCGTTAAGCACTAAGTAGACCAATTCTTACAGAGAAATATTGATGGCATTGAGAGCAATATTAGGTTGGCATGGGACAAGGTCGATATCTTCTATGGTTAACCATACCTTTATGATGGCGTTTAGAACTACGTAGACCAGTTCTTACAGGGAAATATTGATGGCATTGACAGCAATATTTGGTTGGCATAGGACAAGGTCGATACCTTCTATGGTTAACGTTACCTTTATGATGGCGTTATGAACTAAGTAGATCAGTTCTTACAGGGAAATATTGATGGCATTGACAGCAATATGTGGTTGTCATGGGACAAGGTCGATACCATCTATGGTTAACGTTACCTTTATGATGGCGTTATGAACTAAGTAGACCAATTCTTGCATGGATCCGTCGAAATTGTCTGTATAGTAAGGTTGGCGGGGGACAGTGTCAATTTCTTCTTTGCAAAACACTTTGTGATGGCGATGATGATTAAGAAAACCAATACTTGCTTTTATATAACGATGAAACTAGCTGCATGGCAAATTTGTCAGAGTAGGATATCGATTTCTTTTTTGCTCAACACTTCCTTTATGATGCTGTTGATGACTAACTAGACCAGTTCTTGTATGTAAAAGCCGATGTAACTGACCGCATAGTTAGGTTGGTAGCGGATGGGGTCGATTTCTTTAATGCACATAACTTCCTTTATGATTGCATTGATGCATAAATAGATCTATTCTTGCTTGGGAAAGCCGATGGCATTGCCATCGGTATTTCCATGGAAGGATTGATCAATCAACGCCGTCATAAATGAAGTTTTGGGCAAGGAAGAAATGTACACCATCTCCCGCCTATCTTACTATGCAGTCAATTTCGTCGGCTTTTGCATGCAAGTATTAGACCTTGTCCCATGCCAACCAAATATTGCTGTCAATGCCATCAATATTTCCCTGTAAGAATTGGTCTACTTAGTTCCTAACGCCATCATAAAGGTAATGTTAACCATAGAAGGTATCGACCTTGTCCCATGCCAACCAAATATTGCTGTCAATGCCATCAATATTTCCCTGTAAGAATTGGTCTGCTTAGTTCTTAACGCCATCATAAAGGTATGGTTAACCACAGAAGGTGTCGACCTTGTCCCATGCCAACCAAATATTGCTGTCAATGCCATCAATATTTCCCTGTAAGAATTGGTCTACTTAGTTCATAACGCCATCATAAAGGTATGGTTAACCACAGAAGGTATCGACCTTGTCCCATGCCAACCAAATATTGCTGTCAATGCCATCAATATTTCCCTGTAAGAATTGGTCTACTTAGTTCTTAACGCCATCATAAAGGTATGGTTAACCACAGAAGGTATCGACCTTGTCCCATGCCAACCAAATATTGCTGTCAATGCCATCAATATTTCCCTGTAAGAATTGGTCTACTTAGTTCATAACGCCATCATAAAGGTAGTGTTAACCATAGAAGGTATCGACCTTGGTCCATGCCAACCAAATATTGCTGTCAATGCCATCAATATTTCCCTGTAAGAATTGGTCTACTTAGTTCATAACGCCATCATAAAGGTATGGTTAACCACAGAAGGTATCGACCTTGTCCCATGCCAACCAAATATTGCTATCAATGCCATCAATATTTCCCTGTAAGAATTGGTCTACTTAGTTCTTAACGCCATCATAAAGGTATGGTTAACCACAGAAGGTATCGACCTTGGTCCATGCCAACCTAATATTGCTGTCAATGCCATCAATATTTCCCTGTAAGAATTGGTCTACTTAGTTCTTAACGCCATCATAAAGGTATGGTTAACCACAGAAGGTATCGACCTTGTCCCATGCCAACCAAATATTGCTGTCAATGCCATCAATATTTCCCTGTAAGAATTGGTCTACTTAGTTCTTAACGCCATCATAAAGGTAGTGTTAACCATAGAAGGTATCGACCTTGGTCCATGCCAACCTAATATTGCTGTCAATGCCATCAATATTTCCCTGTAAGAATTGGTCTACTTAGTTCATAACGCCATCATAAAGGTAGTGTTAACCATAGAAGGTATCGACCTTGGTCCATGCCAACCTAATATTGCTGTCAATGCCATCAATATTTCCCTGTAAGAATTGGTCTACTTAGTTCATAACGCCATCATAAAGGTATGGTTAACCACAGAAGGTATCGACCTTGTCCCATGCCAACCAAATATTGCTGTCAATGCCATCAATATTTCCCTGTAAGAATTGGTCTACTTAGTTCTTAACGCCATCATAAAGGTATGGTTAACCACAGAAGGTATCGACCTTGTCCCATGCCAACCAAATATTGCTGTCAATGCCATCAATATTTCCCTGTAAGAATTGGTCTACTTAGTTCTTAACGCCATCATAAAGGTATGGTTAACCACAGAAGGTATCGACCTTGGTCCATGCCAACCTAATATTGCTGTCAATGCCATCAATATTTCCCTGTAAGAATTGGTCTACTTAGTTCTTAACGCCATCATAAAGGTATGGTTAACCACAGAAGGTATCGACCTTGTCCCATGCCAACCAAATATTGCTGTCAATGCCATCAATATTTCCCTGTAAGAATTGGTCGACTTAGTTCATAACGCCATCATAAAGGTAGTGTTAACCATAGAAGGTATCGTCGCTCTATTTATTAATAAACGCCATCATAATGGTCCTGTTAAGCAAGGAAAAATCGGTCCCGTTCCCGCCAACCTTAATATGCAGTCTATGCCATCGGTATTTCCATAGAAGTATTTCTCTACTTAGTCATATAGGAATTGTTAAACAAAGAAGAATTCCACCTTGTCCCACGCCAATGCGATCGTTATTTCCATGCAAGTATTGTTTTATTTAGTTATCAACGCTATTTAAAGGAAGTGACTAGCAAAGAAGAAATCGACACCGTCTTCTGCCAACCTCACTATTCAGTCTATGCCAAGGATTGATCTACGGCATCATAAATGGAGCAATCAGCAAAGAAGTAATTTAATTCTTGGGTAAGACGATGATTATATTAAAGTAGTATGGAAATTATTTTTCCCATTCCACTTGTGGCGTTCTTGTCTAAATTCGTTTGATGGTAAACTTAGACAGTGGATTTTTTATTGTCGGTTTGTAGATATATCACACCGAGCAAGGCGGTAACGCCACTGATGTGCAGGGAGCTACGTAAGAGTGAAAAGATTGGAAAAGAGAAAACCGGAAACCACATCCTAAACAGGGATCAAGGGATAAGCCTCTTCACTTGTTCAATAGACGTGGGTGGAGTGTGAACCGGGCGATAGTTCAGTCTATCTACTCGAAACGTGCTCAGCAGGAACAAGACTTCAATACCCCCACTAATCAATGAGTTTGAAGTTCTCACCTACCCAGCCGACAAGGCTGAATGCTTTGCCCGTAGATTCTCAACCAATTCGACACTGGACTCGTTAGGAATACCTACACCAGACTTCCCACCCAGAACTAAGGCTCAACTAAATAACGTCCACATTACACCCTCGCTGGTCGCCAAGATAATTGCACAACTTGACCCACACAAAGCGAGCGGCGGTGACGGAATCCCAGTCATAGTACTGAAGAAATGTGCCCCAGAACTCTCCTCTGTCCTCTCTAAACTCTATAACCTCTGCCTATCTGCTTCCTGCTTTCCTGCCTGTTGGAAGTCCTCCTGCGTAGTTCCTATATTTAAGAATTCTGGTGAACACTCAGACCCCGCCAATTGCCGTCCTATTAGTCTCCTTCCAATCTTTGGCAAAGTTTTCGAAGGCATTATCAACGCCGAGGTGATTCAGCATCTCATGGCCAACGGGCTTCTCTCTGACAAACAGTACAGGTTTCGCTTCACCAGGTCTACTGCTGATATGCTAACGACCATTACCGAGTACATATACCGGGCACTCGACAAGAATGGTGAAACCCGAACCGATGACTTGGATATCTCCAAAGCATTCGACAGGGTCTGGCATGCTGGCCTCTTGTGCAAACTGCGGAGCTATGGGATAACTGGACATCTGTTTGACCTCATCCAGTCTTTCCTCTCTAACCGCACATTGAAGGTGGTATTAAATGGGCATGCCTCCCAAAACTACCATACGAACGCGGGCGTCCCTCAAGGTTCTATCCTAGGTCCCACGCTCTTTCTGATCTACATTAATGATCTCCCCGACACCATTAGATCCCAAGTTGGCATGTATGCCGATGACACAACAATCTACTCTCGCATCGATCAGAAACCAGGTGTGGACGACAAAGTGAACCTCGCTGCCGTACTTGAAAGGGACCTCCAATCCGTAGCGGCCTGGGGTAGGAAATGGTTGGTTTTATTTATTTGTAAAATACAAATTGTGGCTCAAGGCCGAAAATTGGGAGGGGGAAGAAATACTCGGGTTGGTCTTCAGTACTCTATCCTATACCTAGCTAATCAGAATCACGACCCATACATGCGTTACAATGGTTCTCATTCACCATAAGAATTTGTCCATCACCACTCTTACTTATCATGCACCAAAAATGTCGCAAAAAATAACATACCGAGGACCTACAAAACGCCCCAAGTGTGTATATAAAAATTTGTGAATATTTACAATAGTTTGAAAAAATAACTTTAAAAATTTTTTATGAAATGGAATGTTATGATGGGCAGGGGTATGAAGAAAACAAAAAGTTCCCAAAACGTAAAAACAATTCAAATAAATACATATACATCATGTTAGTAAGACCCAAACACACCCTCAAAAATAAAGAGGCCGCTGTATTCTGCCTTGACGGACAAAATCAAGGAGCTCTCTTCCTAAAGGGGGACTGGGGAGGCTGGGCAAAAAAATAAGTTGGACTGGAGAATATAAGACTGACCCAGCCGAGAATCAGAAAATGGGACAAAAATAACAGTGGACAATGGGAATCTCGAACTGGGTCATAACAAAAGCAATGGAGCCGGGAACAGGCTAGGACAAACACATGCACTCACATTAACTAGGTACACAAAAGAACTTCTTACCTAAACCACGGGAGGGGTTCCAACGGAATCCACCCCGATGCGCCTAGCAGATCTAGAAGAGAAAATCAAGGCTAGCCCCGGTCACGCGAACCAGGCTCGCTGCATTTATCCACCTTTCACCGAAGTCTGTCGGGTGCAGTCGTTTCCGTTCAGTTCTAATCTTCATTTTGAGCTGGTGCTCAAAATATCGGATTAGATCCTGATCCGAAAGACGGCCTCCCCGCAAGACTTCCTCCAGACGCGTCATCCAAATCACCATTCTAGCCGTGGCCAGTAGCGACAGAAACACCATCCGTTTCACTCCAGAGTACGGGGGCGACACATTGTCCACAGCGTATGCGCGATCAATGAGCACGAGCTCTCGCGGCGCGATACGAGCAGTCAACTCGCCGACATGCTCCCACAACGGGCGAACGCGCGAACAATGGAAGAAGGCGTGCGCAGACGTCTCCTTGATTCCAAGGTTGCAACGTTCACAATCTGGCAAATCCGCCAGGCCCATTGCGAAACGCCTGTCATTGAGCGACAAGCCATTCCGAGCCAATCGCCAGGTGAGAGAGAACTCAGAGTTGCTGAGCCAATCCGCACCCGGCGCCCAAGACCAATGAGAGCGGTACTCCACTCTCGACATGCCGAGCTTACTGCACAGCTTATCCTTCACGGCACCCTCCACTAATCCCCGATAGAAGATTTTCCTAGGCTGTGAAAGGTCACTGGACCGTGGAATGGCCTGTAAGGCCGCCAGACATTCGAGCAGGAATTTCGGTCGCACCCAAGGCCTGACGGTCAGCCAAAGGGTCGGGGGGGTGATGGTAAGGCAAGGGAACATGTCCCTCACTACCCCCGCAAGCAACCGATCTTCCTCCAACGCGCGCCTGAGAAATGCCAACCTCGAAGCGAGCACGTGGCTCCTCAAGTGTGGCATTCCCAGACCCCCTTGACACGGACGGAGGTAACAGGCTCCTTTGCCGACCATGTGTTTGCGTCCTCTCCACAGGCAGGAGAATAGCAAACGCTCGAGCGCCTTCTCATGATCATCGCAAAGGGGAAGTACTGACAGTCGGTAAAGGATCATGGGAAAGAGGTATGTGTTACACACCTCCGCCAAGCCCTTCACGGAGAGACCCCGTCGACGCCAAATCTTGACCGACGCGCCGACCTTTGCCAGTACTTCTGACCAGTTTTTCTCCAGCTGTAAGTCCGGACCGAACCAAACTCCGAGGATTTTGACCGGCCCGTCCGTCCAGCCGAAGGGCCCCGGGAGGGAAACACCCTTCCAGGCACCTAACCGCAAGCCGGATGACTTGTCGCAGTTAATTCTGGCCCCTGTCACCTTCTCGTACCGTACAAGCGCCTGTTGTACCGCCTCTATGTCCCAGCGGGAGGACACAAAGGTCGTTACGTCATCGGCGTACGCGGAAACCCTGGCCCGAGCTCCACCAGGGACGGCGATTCCACGTAGGACCGGACTGTGCGTCTCGTCCCTTAGCCGGCGAAGTAGCGGCTCCAACGCCAGGACGTAAAGGAGAGACGACAGTGGACAACCCTGTCGGACCGACCTAGACAGCGCGAAAGCGCCCGACAGCTTCCCGTTCACCTGCACCACAGCCTGGGGGGAGCGATACAGGAGGCTAATCCAGCGGCTGAAGTCGGGTTTGAATCCGGCGGCCTGCAGGACAGCAGCCAGGTAGCCATGGTCAATCCTATCAAATGCCTTGGACTGATCCAAATTGATCAGCGCGGCCTCATCGTCGTCTTCTACACCCTCTACGATCGTGCGAATCAAGTGCAGGTTGCTCTGAATTGTTCTCCCCTTCACAGAACAAGTCTGATCCGGTTCCAACAGAGACTCGGCAACTAGCTGCAAGCGATTCGTCAGGATCTTGGCCAGAATCTTTAACTCTGTGTTTAGCAGAGTTATGGGCCTGTAATCGTCTAATTCCCTCCCAACCTTCTTGCCCTTTCTCAACAGCGTGATCACGCCTCTGGTGATCCGACCGGGGATGGACCCCTGCCGAAACCAGTGGTTGAACACGACAGCCAAGATCGGGACAAAAAGGTGCGACATCCTCAAGTACAATTCATAGGGCAAACCATCCAAACCTGGCGACTTGCCTCTGCCGACCTTCTTCAAGGCCACGTAGATTTCGTCCTCCGTAATCTCCCCTTCACAGCTAGCCGCTTCAGCCGGCAAAAGCCGGGGAAAGTCAGCCAAATAGCTGCGAAACTCCTCGTCGCGGAGACCAGGTTCCTTGGTAAAGCGGTGTTCGAAATGCTGCCGGAAAGCCTCGCACATGTCGTCAGTGGACCTTAGGAGATGTCCCTCCGGGTCGCGCACCTCTCGAATGTACCGGTCGCCGGCACGGCGAATTTCTTCCTTGCGCAGTTCCGCGCCCATGTTCACAGCTTCGGAAGACATCTTGCTTAACTTATGTCTAATTACCTGACCCATGTAGCGCTCGTTAGTCGGGCGCTGCAGGGCCTCCCTGGCTAAGGCTATCTCTAGGGGATCCCCACCAGCCTCCGCCCGGGCGAAATTAGCTCTAAGTGTCTTTGCCTTCGCAGCCTTATCTAGGTTGAGCCGTTGGCTGTATTGGGTGGCGAAAGACCTAATGCTATCCTTAAGGCTAGCCCACCACTTACTCCCAATGACTCGCCCAATTAATGCCCGCTGAACTACTCTAGTCAGCTGGTCACGAAAGTCCCGCCTGTCCAGTAAGGACTGATTGAACTTCCAGTAACCAGCCATTCTAGGCCTAAATTCTAACGCCACCCGGGCACAAACGAGTTTGTGGTCCGAGTAGCCTAGCCAGTGGAACGTTGGACATTCTAAGAAGTCTATGTCGGCTTCTCTCACTAACATCCTATCCAGGTACGCTGATACCCGGGTAGAAGGCCAACTATGCGTCCACGTCCACATGCTCCCATCCGGATGATCGACCCGGTATCTATCGACGAGACCAAATTCGCCGATCAGATCGACCAGGCTGCGATCACCACTCCACCCGCTAGCGCCCCTCCCTCTATCCCATTTGGGGGTTAGGATGGCATTCCAGTCCCCAACTAAGATTAGCCGTGTTGGATTCACCATGAAGGGCTCCAACAGCCGAAAGAAAGAGACTCGCTCACCTTGAACGTTGGGCGCGTAAACCGCAATCAGCCGGAACGTCTTGCTTTTCACTGCAATATCGGCCACGATGAGCCGGCCCTCGGCACCGACATGGACAAGGTCGATCCTCGCGTCCAGGGTACGCTTGACCAGCAAAGAAACCCCTCTGGCATGCCGGCTCCCATATGCTGAATAGACGACAAAGTCGTTGGACAGCACACACGAGTCGACTTCGCAAACAAAGTGAGTCTCTTGGATCGCGGCGACATCCACGCCGAAGGACAGGAGGTCACGAAGCAGGCGAGCCGCCTTACCCCGATCCCTCAAGCCCCTCGCATTCAAGCTGGCTATCTTGATAGACATCTAGTAGATCTGAAAAGAGAAAACACTTAAACACGAGCGCATACCGGGTAAAAATCATTGGGGGAAAGGACCCCGACGGACTGTCCAAGGGAACCAGTTCCTACATCGGACGTAACCCGTCCGTCATGGACAATGCCGCCAACGTCCGTTGGGTATGTTAGTTTTACTACCCTATATAACGAGGGGTGGAGTAAAACTGGGAGTCGGCCTGCACAATTTTTCGCCATTTTGCGTAGTTCAGGAGTACCACTCCTCATCATGACGATGTTGGGATATAGTTTTTCGGCAGCCTCCACGTGATCCCACACTTTTAGATTGCCCCCTGTAGTCCTGATGAGGGTAATTACCCCCGGGGCGTCGGGGAAGTTGAACGGGTCTTCGGACGACTTGCCGTTGACCTCTTTGAGCTTGAGGAGTGGCTTCAAAAGTGCACGCCTTTGTGCACTCCACTCCCTAGCAACGTCCTTTGAGTCTATTTTCATTAGGGCTTCGCCCCTCGGGAGAGTCTTTTTCTTTCTGGGCTGGGACGTTGTAGGAGAAGGGGTGGGAGTGGGGGAGAGAGTTTTCCTTGGTGTAAGTGGGGTCAGCTTGAAGACCGGGGACTGGGAAAAGGAGAGATGTTTGCTGATTTTTTTGAGGGGGGAAGATGGGAGGCTGCTTGCCTTTTTGGCATAAGTGTCTTTTGGCCTCTCCGGAGACCCGGGTAGCGAGACGGCTGCATGCGTCTTCCTGTCGCTGCTTCTGCTCCTCCGCTGCATCTTGATGCTGTGTTGCTGCTGCTGTTCTTCCTCCTCTCTGTTTCTTTTTAGGGAAGAGGCTCTTGGTTGTGCCGCTGAGCCGACCTCCATCCGCTCCTCCGTCGGGGGTTTTTTGGGTTTCGCCTGCAGGGCGTCCTGCTTGGTTGGCGAGGGTGTCGTCGCCTTCTTCCTGGGAGGCGTTGCCGACTCCTTTGGCTTGGGAGAGGGCGCAGGAGGGGACGCTGGCACTGCTGCTGCTTTGGCGGGTTGCTTTTCCGCCGACGGTTGGCTCTTGGGTTTGGTTCCTCTCTTGCCAACCGTCTTCCATTCTCCCTCCTTTTGCTCCGCCGGGCCGTTTTTTGGTTGTGCCGGTTTTTCCGGCTTTTCTGCTGTAGTAGCGGCGGCGGCGGCGGTCGTCTGCGGAGGTTGGGTCTTGGGTGCCGGATTCTTGGTGGGGCACTCCCTGGCCACGTGGTTGGAGTCTCCGCAGACCCAGCAGAAGGGCTTCCTGCCCTCCACGACGACGTAGATTCTTCTCCCCCTGCAGTTAATGATGTTGGGGATTTTGGCCAACTTTTCGCGAGCGACCGTCGCCTGCAGGATGAAGTCGCCAGTCAAAAAGCCCTGCTTCGAGGTGAGCGCCTTTACTTCCTCGACCCTGCCGTACTGAGTGAAAAAGACCCCGACATGGTCTGATGAGATGTCCATGGGTACTCCGTGCAGGGTGATCTTGGTTCTGCGCGTGCCCATGTACTCAGTTTCCAGTAGCAGGGTCTTGGTCTGCATGGTGGTGCCGGCCAGTTTTCTGGCCTCGTCGGCGGTGCTGAGCAGGACGTCCCACGTGGCGTAGCTGCGCCTAGCCACCATCTTGCCGTTGATTTTGAGGGCTTTGATGGCCTCCTCTATGGCGTCCCTGCTGACTCCGATGAGTTTGTGGCTTTTCAGGTCCTTGGTCAGCAGGGAGAGGATCCTGGGCTCGATCTCGCTCAGCGTTTCGGGTATCGGGAGGATTTCCGCTCCATTCACGTACTCTGCGTACTTGTCCTTGAGGGATTCGTAGTACGCAGCGCCCTTGAGTACTTTCTGGATGGTCCCCTCTTTCCATGCCATGTTGGTGGGTACCGCTGCTGCTGGTTTCTGCTGCACAACTTCCGCCGACGTGGAGGGAACTGGAGATACTGGTGCCGCCGGTAGTGCCGGTAGTCTCGGTAGTCCAGGTAATCCGGGTGCTTCGGGTGCTTCTGGTGCGGGGGGTGTTGGTGTAGCTGGCGGTAAGCGCCAGTCCCCCTCCGTGCCTCCCACCGACGCCATGGTGAGAGGAGTGTTGTTATCCGGCCCATCGGAGGCCATGCCTCCTACGTGGCCTTACACCGGACAACTGCTTCCCGGTGTTTCGCGTTCCGAAGAACACTACTTTTACGCTGGCCCGAGCAATAAACTCGGGCTGGAAAACAGTTGCCCAAGACACAAAGCAATGGCAAATATCACTGCGGAACAAATGCTACGCTTTGAGCTTCTTATTACAAAACAACACAATACAACACAAAATCCCGGGTAGGAAATGGCTGGTACTTATTTATTACGTAAAAGTACATAATTCTGGCACAAGGCCAACAAATGGGAGGGGGAACAAAAACTTGGGTTGGTCTTCCGTAACTATCTTATACCTAGCTAATCCGATTCACGACCCATACATACGTTACAATTTTCACATTCACCATAAAAATTTGTCCATCAACACTCATACCTATCAAGCACCAAAATACCGCAAAATCATACCGGGGACCTAAAAAACGCCCCAAATGTACATAAAAATTTGTTTATTTACAATATTTACAATAGTGTACAAAAATAAAATTAAAACTTTATTCATGAAATGACATGATGGGGAGGGGGTATGAAGAAACAAAAATCCCCAAAACAAAAAACAATTTCAAATGAATATATATACACAATGTTAGTAAGACCCAAACACACCCACATAATTAAAGAGGCCACTGTATTCTGCCTTAAAAGACAAAATCAAGCAGCTCTCTTTCTAAGGGGAATGGAGAAGCAGGGGGCAAAAATAAATTGGACTGGAGAATGTATAAGGCTGACCCAGCCGAGAGTGAAAACGGGACAAAATAATACTTGGACAATGGGAATCTCGAACTGGATCATAACAAAAGCAATGAAGCCGGGAACAGGCCAGGACAAACACATTCACTCACATTAACTAGGCACCAAAAAGACTTCTACCTTAACCACGGGCGGGGTTCCAAAGGAATCCACCCCGATGCAACTAGCAGATCTAAAAGAGAAAATCAAGGCTAGCCCCGGTCACACGAACCAGGCTCGCCGCATATACCCACCTTTCGCTGAACTCTGTCGGGTGCAGCCGTTTTCGTTCAGTTCTAATCTTCATTTTGAGCTGGTGCTCAAAATATCGGATTAGATCCTGATCCGAAAGACGACCTCCCCGCAAGACTTCCTCCAGACGCGTCATCCAAATCACCATTCTAGCCGTGGCCAGTAGCGACAGAAACACCATCCGCTTCACTCCAGAGTACGGGGGCGACACATTGTCCACAGCGTATGCGCGATCAATGAGCACAAGCTCCCGCGGCGCGATACGAGCAGTCAACTCGCCGACACGCGCCCACAACGGGCGAACGCGCGAACAATGGAAGAAGGCGTGCGCAGACGTCTCCTTAATTCCAAGGACGCAACGTTCACAATCTGGCAAATCCGCCAGGCCCATTGCGAAACCGCTTGTCGTTGAGAGACAAACCATTCCGAGCCAATCGCCAGGTCAGAGAAAACTCAGAGTTGTTGAGCCAATCCGCACCTGGCGCCCAAGACCAATGAGAGCGATACTCCTCTCTCGACATGCCGAGCTTACTCCACAGTTCATCCTTCACGGCGCCCTCCACTAATCCCCGATAGAAGATTCTCCTAGGCCGTGAAAGGTCACTGGACCATGGAATGGCCCGAAGGGCCGTCAGACATTCGAGCAGGAATTTCGGCCGCCCCCAAGGCCTATTGCTAGTCCTTAGGAGCGGGGGAGTGATAGTGAGGCTAGGGAACATGTCCCTCACTACCCCCGCAAGCAACCGATCTTCCTCCAACGCGCGCCTGAGGAATGCCAACCTCGAAGCGAGCACGTGGCTCCTCAAGTGTGGCATCCCCAGACCCCCTTGACACGGACGGAGGCAGCAGACTCCTTTGTCGACCATGTGTTTGCGTCCTCTCCAAAGACAGGAGAATAGCAAACGCTCGAGCGCCTTCTCATGATCGTCACAAAGGGGAAGTACAGACAGCCGGTAAAGGATTCTGGGAAAGAGGTATGTATTACACACCTCCGCCAGACCCTTCACGGAGAGACTCCGTCGACGCCAAATCTCGACCGACGCGCCGACCTTTGCCTGTACTTCTGACCAGTTTTTCTCCAACTGTAAGTCCGGACCGAACCAAACTCCGAGGAGCTTGACCGGCCCGTCCGTCCAGTCGAAGGGCCCCGGGAGGGAAACACCCTTCCAGGCACCTAACCGCAAGCCGGACGACTTGTCGCGGTTAATTCTGGCCCCTGTTACCTGTTCGTACCGTTCAAGCGCCTTCTGTACCGCCCTTATGTCCCTGCGGGAGGACACAAAGGTCGTTACGTCATCGGCGTACGCGGAAACCCTGGCTCGAGCTCCACCAGGGACAGCAATTCCACGCAGGACCGGACTGCACGTCTCGTCCCTTAGCCGGCGAAGGAGGGGCTCCAACGCCAGGACGTAAAGGAGAGGCGACAGTGGACAACCCTGTCGGACCGACCTAGACAGCGCGAAAGCGCTCGACAGCTTCCCGTTCACCTGTACCACAGCCTTGGGGGAGCGATACAGAAGGCTAATCCAGCGGCTGAAGTCGGGTTTGAATCCGGCGGCCTGCAGGACAGCAGCCAGGTAGCCATGGTCAATCCTATCAAATGCCTTGGACTGATCCAAATTGATCAGCGCGGCCTCTTCGTCGTCTTCTACACCCTCTACGATCGTGCGGATCAAGTGCAGGTTGCTCTGAATTGTTCGTCCCTTCACAGAACAAGTCTGATCCGGTTCCAACAGAGACTCGGCAACTAGCTGCAAGCGATTCGTCAGGATCTTGGCCAAAATCTTTAACTCTGTGTTTAGCAGAGTTATGGGCCTGTAATCATCTAATCCCCGCCCAACCTTCTTGCCTTTTCCCAACAGCGTGATCACGCCCCTGGTGATCCGACCGGGGATGGACCCCTGCCGAAACCAGTGGTTGAACACGACAGTCAAGAGCGGGACAAAAAGGTGCGACATCCTCAAGTACAATTCATAGGGCAAACCATCCAAACCTGGCGACTTGCCACTGCCGGTCTTCTTCAAAGCCGCGTAGACTTCGTCCTCCGTAATCTCCCCTTCGCAGCTAGCCGCTTCAGCCGGCAAAAGCCGGGGAAAGTCAGCCAAATAGCTGCGAAACTCCTCGTCACGGAGACCAGGCTCCTTGGTAAACCGGTGTTCGAAATGCTGCCGGAACGCCTCGCACATGTCGTCAGTGGACCGAAGGAGATGCCCCTCCGGGTCGCGCACTTCTCGAATGTACCGATCGCCGGCCCGACGAATTTCTTCCTTGCGCAGTTCTGCGCCCATGTTCACAGCTTCGGAAGACATCTTGCTTAACTTAGCTCTAATTACCTGGCCCATATAGCGCTCGCTAGTCGTGCGCCTCAGGGCCTCCCTGGCTAAGGCTATCTCTAGGGGATCCCCACCAGCCTCCGCCCGGGCGAAATTAGCACTAAGTGTCTTTGCCTCCGCAGCCTTATCTAGTTTGAGCCGCTGGCTATATTTGGTGGCGAAAGACCTAATGGAGTCCTTAAGGTTAACCCACCACTTATTCCCAATGACTCGCCCAATTAACGCCCGCTGAACTAGTTTTGTCAGCTGGTCACGAAAGTCCCGCCTGTCCAGTAAGGACTGATTGAACTTCCAATAACCAGCCAACCTAGGCCTAAAGTCTAACACCACACGGGCACAAACGAGTTTGTGGTCCGTGTAGCCTAGCCAGTGGAACGTTGGACATTCTAAGAAGTCTATGTCGGCCACTCTCACTAACATCCTATCCAGGTACGCAGATACCCGGGTAGAAGGCCAATTAAGCGCCCACGTCCACATACTCCCATCCGGATGATCGACCCGGTATCTATCGACGAGACCAAATTCGTCGATCAGATCAACCAGGCTACGATCATCATTCCTCCCGCTAGCGCCCCTCCCTCTATCCCATTTGGGGGTTAGGATGGCATTCCAGTCCCCAACTAAGATTAGCCGTGTTGAATGCACCATAAAGGGCTCCAACAGCCGAAAGAAAGAGACACGCTCACCTTGCTTATTGGGCGCATAAACCACAATCAGCCGGAACAATTTGCTTTTCACTGCAATATCGGCCACGATCAGCCGGCCCTCGGCACCGACATGGACAAGGTCAACCCTTCGCGTCCAGGGTACGCTTGACCAGCAAAGAAACACCTCTGGCTTGCCGGCTCCCATATGCTGAATAGACGACAAAGTCGTTAGACAGCACACAAGAGTCGACTTCGCAAACAAAGTGAGTCTCTTGGATCGCGGCCACATCCACGCCGAAGGACAAGAGGTCACGAAGCAGGCGAGCCGCCTTACCCCGATCCCTCAGGCCCTTCGCATTCAAGCTGGCTATCTTAATAGACATCTTTTAAACCTGAAAAAGAAAAAAGAAAAAACAGGCAACAAAGGCTCTCTAATTGCATACGGGACGGAAATCTTTAGCAGAAAGGACCCCGACGGACTGTCCTAGGGAACCCGTTCCTACATCGGACGTAATCCGCCCGTCTAGGACAATCCCGCCGACGTCCGTGGGGTAAGTTAGTTTTACCACCCTATAAAGACTGGGGTGGAGTAAAACAGGGAACCTCCCCGCACAATTTTTTGACATTTTTTTAAGTTCAGGAGTATTCTCCTGAACCATCCTGATTTTTGGATAGAGTCTCTTGACTTCGGAAATGTGGTCCCAGACCCTCAGGTTACCCCCGGTATTTCTCACAAGGGTAATTACTCCTGGGGCCTGGGAAAAGTTCCTGGGATCCTCCACCGAAACGCCGTCCACCGAGGTCAGCCTCAGCAGGGGTTTTAGTAACTTGCGCCTCTGGGAGGACCATTCTGAGGCAACGTCCTCATTCACTCTCATGAGTGCTTCCCCCTGGGGCAGGGCTTTTTTCTTTTTTGCCCGAGTGGGAGTGGGCATAGGAGAAGGGGAGGGAGTGGGGGTTGAAGATGCAGGTCTTAGTGGGGTCAATTTAAAGGCTGGGGACTGGGAAGCTTTCCGCGGGGACGAGGGAAGGCTCCTTGCCTTTTGGGCATAACTTTGCCTCTCCGGAGAAGCAGGCAGAGACGAGCACTTGGGTGTTGAAGGAATCCTTTTCTCCCTACTTCTGCTTCTCCGCCTGCTTTTCGGGCTCTCTCGATGCTCCTCCTCTCTGTCTTCCCTGCCGCGTTTCAGGGATGAGGATCTCTGTACCTCCATCCGTTCTTCTTCCTCCGGTTCTTCAATTTGGGGAGGTTTTTTCACCTTCCCCTGTTTAGGAGGCGATTTTACCGCTGCGGGCTCCTTTGTATTTGCAGGAGCCTTGGCAGGTGACGGCACCTTCACAGGTGAAGGCGTTTTAGTCTTCTTCCTTGCCACCACCTGCCACTCGCCCTCCTTGTTTGCTCCTGGTGCTGGTGCTGATGATGCTGATGTTGGTGTTGGAGGTGCTGATTTTCCCTTCTCCGCCGGTCCATCCTGCCTCTTGGTTGGCTGGGCCTTCGGGGCCGGATTCTTTGTTGGGCACGCCTTAGCGACGTGATCCGCCGCCCCACAGGCCCAACAGCAGGGTTTCCTGCCCTCAACAATTACAAAAATCGCACGCTTCCTGCAGGTGAGGATGTTTGGAATTTCAGCGATCTTTTCCTTGGAAAGGGTCACCTGCAGGGCCATGTCCCCGGACAGGAAACCCGCCTTGGAGCGCAACGCCGAGACCTCCGCAACCTTTCCATACTGGGCAAAAAAGGCCCCAATATGGTCCTGGGAAATGTCCATGGGGACGCCGTGTAATGTAATTTTTACCTTACGCGTCCCCATGTACTCCGTTTGAAACAGGAGTGTTTTGGTCTCCAGGACCACTCCGGACAGCTGCCTGGCCTCCTCGGCCGAGCCAAGCAGGACGTCCCATGTAGCGCCAGTTCGTCTCGCTATAGCCTTGGCTTTGATTTCTAGGGTCTTAATGGCCTCTTCAAACTTCTCCCTGTTAATCCCCACCAACTTGTGAGTTTTGGGGTCCTTCGTAATGAGGGATATGATCCTGGCCTCGACCACCGCCAACTCTTCTGGTACCGACAACAGCTCTGTGCCCGAAATGTAGTTTGCGTATTTGTTTTTCCGCAGCTCTTCATAGTAAGTTTCCCCCTTCATCGGGACCTTTCCTCCTTTCCATCCAGAGGTTGAAGGTTTGGGGGATCCAGGTGCTGCTGCTGCCGGTGCCGGTACAGTTCCGGATCCTGCTGCTAGTGCTGCTACTGTTACTACTGGTACTGAAGGGGGATTATCCCGAGGCGGTAAAGCCCAATCCCCCTCCTTTCCTCCCACCGACGCCGTGGTGGGGGGAACGACTTCCACCGGCCCGTCTGTGGCCATTGCCACAAAGTGGCCGAACACCGGACAACTGTTTTTCCGGTGTTTCGCGCGAAAAGAAACGTACTTTACCGTGGCCCGAGCTATAAACTCGGGCTGGAAAACCAGATTGTCAAGAAACAAGGAACTAACAAATATCACTGCGGAACAAATGTCAAACCTTGCTCTTATTACCATTCACTACACAACAAAAAGCCGGGTAGAAAATGGATGGTATGTATTTATTCAGGTATGAAATACATGAATTATGGCACAAGGCCGAAAAATGGGGAGGGGGAACAAAACTTGGGATGGTCTTCAGTAACTATCTTATACCTAGCTAATCAGATTCACGACCCATACATACGTTACAATTTTCTCATTCACCATAAAAATTTGTCCATCAACACTCATACCTAACAAGCACCAAAATACCGCAAAATCATACCGGGGACCTAAAAAACACCCCAAATGTACATAAAAATTTCTGATTTTTACAATATATACAATATCTTACAAAAATAATTTAAAACTTTATTCATGAAATGACATGATGGGAAGGGGGAATGAAGAAACAAAAAATCCCCAAAACAAAAAACAATTTCAAATGAATATATATACACAATGTTAGTAAGACCCAAACACACCCACATAATTAAAGAGGCCACTGTATTCTGCCTTAAAAAGACAAAATCAAGCAGCTCTCTTTCTAAGGGGAATGGATAAGCAGGGGGCAAAAATAAATTGGACTGGAGAATGTATAAGGCTGACCCAGCCGAGAGTGAAAACGGGACAAAATAATACTTGGACAATGGGAATCTCGAACTGGATCATAACAAAAGCAATGAAGCCGGGAACAGGCCAGGACAAACACATTCACTCACATTAACTAGGCACCAAAAAGACTTCTACCTTAACCACGGGCGGGGTTCCAAAGGAATCCACCCCGATGCAACTAGCAGATCTAAAAGAGAAAATCAAGGCTAGCCCCGGTCACGCGAACCAGGCTCGCCGCATATACCCACCTTTCGCTGAACTCTGTCGGGTGCAGCCGTTTCCGTTCAGTTCTAATCTTAATTTTGAGCTGGTGCTCAAAATATCGGATTAGATCCTGATCCGAAAGACGACCTCCCCGCAAGACTTCCTCCAGACGCGTCATCCAAATCACCATTCTAGCCGTGGCCAGTAGCGACAGAAACACCATCCGCTTCACTCCAGAGTACGGGGGCGACACATTGTCCACAGCGTATGCGCGATCAATGAGCACAAGCTCCCGCGGCGCGATACGAGCAGTCAACTCGCCGA